>CAFUXE010001699.1:99932-111969 GCA_903364295.1 Serranus cabrilla | reverse complement strand
ATTTTTGACTTAGCATCTCATTATTTTGACTTAGTATCTCATTATTTTGACTTAGCATCTCATTATTTTGACTTACTATCTCATTATTTTGAGTTATTAGATTGCGTTTTTTTTTCATCAAGTGGCGGAAATGGGCTTCCATACTATTGTCTTGTTGTCATTAATAATTATAACGGTAGAGGGCAGCACTAAACAACACAGGTTTAGTTTTTTTTTTTTCTATCAAGGTTTTTATGAGGGTGATGTTTTCTTGTCTTATTAAGTGCTGGTACCTTGATATAGCTGCTTTGGCAGGTCCCACTGCTGTCTGGAATCTGAAAATCACTGTTGAAACTCATCTCCAAGTGGTTCCCCTCATGGGCAATGATACGCCACGAACATTCCACATTGGCAGGGAAGTTCTGGGGATAGTTTGGAGACTTAATTGTCCCTGAGTCAGCATGAATCACCCCTCCGCAGCCTGGTTGGAAAAAAAGGGTAGACTGAAAAAGCATACTTTCACACACAGGGTTCCTTGGCTCATACTTCAATTCAAATTCATAACAGAGTTTGTAAAGATTGATTAGAAATAGAATAGAGATGGATTTCTTCAAAACATCTTGTCAAATGTTTTGTCAAACGTTTCGATCCATATGTGCACGCCTAAGGACAGTCTGTGCAGCATGTTCATTTAGCTAATGTAGACCAACCTGAGGAATCAGCAGACCAAGAGGCTATAAAGCCTCCTCTGGATACACTGTGATCTGCCAAGAAGACTACAGCTAGCTTGTTGGATCCTGACTTGACAATTCCCGGGGAGGTGGTCCCACAGTATTGGCCAATAACAGGGGAGCCAGGGGATGCTCCATTGAAGATGGTGACAGAGTCCCAGCCACATTGAGAGTGGGGCTCCAGGTTAAAGTAGGTGAAGGTTAGCTGCAGCAAGAAAGGAAAGCAGGAAAACATTTTACAATGTAGGTGGATACTAAGTGGGAGGTTCTGAGGTTAACCTCAGTAATAGAGACGGAGCGTTACAGTGATAATTATAGATACGATAAAAAGTAACAGTAGCCATCATGAAAGCAAACATGACAAACAATGGTTAAAACACCACAGACAATTCATCAATGTAAAGTCCTTTAGTTCTTTGAGTTCAGTCAATGCACCATGGTGTGGTCTCACCGTAATAGTGTGGCCCAGTGGGGCCTCTATCAGCCACGCACAGCGACTGGGGCTGGGATATATGCTGGGGTAGTTAGGACTGGACAGCACTCCTCCTTCACCTGTCTGCCAGCCTCCACACTCTGCAAAGCAGAATGATCTCTATAAGGACTATGATGATTACATTATGGAGTTTAGAGAATTACAGATCCGATATTTAAGTAAGCCCTATGTACGTCTTACCAGAGAACAAGTACTTGGCCTTGAAGCCCAGGTCTCCCTGGTAGGCATCAGTCTGGAAATGGACCCAGAGCTCTGGGGTAAAGACCACAATGGGAACTCTGGGGGTGGTTTGCCCACAGAACTTGGCCAAGAGCTCCCCATCTGAGTCACCTGAGGGAGGGAGTAGAAAGTTTTACTAAAAAAAGGAAAACAGATATTGCGAGCTGTAATGAACTTGTCCCAGCACACATACAGTTATATGTCGAGAGAGTCAGAATGGTTAAAGTCATAATTAGGGATGGTACTTACCGAGTTCTTTATTGATATGTTTAACAGTTCTTGTTCACTCCTAATTAATGTGATTTTTTTTAAGAAGAATTCAGAACAGGATTAGAATGCTTTTTTTTATTCATTCATTCATTCATCTTCCGAAACCGCTTATCCCGGTCAACCCGGGTCACGGGGGGCTGGAGCCGATCCCAGCTGCATTGGGCGTGAGGCGAGGTACACCCTGGACAGGACGCCAGTCTGTCGCAGGGCTGACACACAGAGACAGACAACCATTCACACACTCACTCACTCCTACGGGCAATTTAGAGTCACCAATTGAACCTAAGTTGCATGTTTTTGGACTGTGGGAGGAACGGGCGGGGATCGAACCTGCAACCCTCTTGCATAATACAAAAATGACACAACAGGACACGGTAAGAAAACTGTGTGTCTCCACTGCTAGCCTGGGTCCCTAAACTCCCTCAGCTCCACTAGCTTGTTTGAGCAACGGGCCAGGCTGCTGCCTCTTAAAGCTACAGTACCCAAAAATGAAACTTAACAGAAACAGCGTATTCTCGGCAGAAAATATGAACACACAGTCAAATTCAATTGGAACTACTCACTAATGACTATTAGATCAATATTCAAACTTCAAATCCAAAAGTTACAGTAATAAATGTACATTTAAATAACACAAGGAGAACTTAAATAATCAGCAAGCTTATTGTTGCCTCATACAATGTATGAACTGGGTGTCCCCTGTACCATGATTAAATACTGTTGCATTTCTCTGTTACTAGGCACCTGTCGGGCACCAACCCCGGTGTAAGCACGGACTATGGCACTCACCTAAACGGAACTGGAGGTAGTCTGAGTCACAGGTCTGGTGGTTCTCCAGGTGCAGGTCTTCTATCAGAACCACAATAGAGGAATTGATGTGCCGTGGGTTCTGGATCAGCCACTCACAGTTGAGGTTGTTACTGTAGTTGGACACCAGGTACCCAGGGGAAGTAAAGTTCCCACCCACTGGGTTGTTGAGGACTCCACCACACACTAAAAGG
Source organism: Serranus cabrilla (assembly GCA_903364295.1). Classification (NCBI taxonomy): domain Eukaryota; kingdom Metazoa; phylum Chordata; class Actinopteri; order Perciformes; family Serranidae; genus Serranus; species Serranus cabrilla. The sequence goes on along the minus strand of CAFUXE010001699.1, from coordinate 109,276 downwards.
GCAACATAAAATGCACAATGAACATATCGCAGCAAAAACGTATATGAAAGTGAACAGAAGAGAAAATACTACGTCTCTGGATAACAAAATGCAGCACAAACTTTATTCTCCACAATTACTGTAAAGTTGAATCAACACTGTAGTAACAATCCTGTAGGTAGTTTTCAGTTTTAGTTTTTTTCAAGAGTGTCTAACCTGCAGGCTCCTCAGAGGAATAAGAAGCCATGAAGCCACCACTGGACACAGAGGAATCCGTTCGGAACACAACGGTCATGGTGTTGCCCGAGGAGCGCACCTGTGTGCCTGCTGGCACTGTACCACAGAATCTCTGGAGACGAGGGGCATCAGCAGCCATCCCGTTCAGAATCTAGAAGACACAGAGGTTGTCATAGGAGACACAGGGGTACGAGGTCTGTAACAGCAATATTCCAAGGATCAGGTCTTCCTTTGGAGTCAATGGTAAGTGTGAGTGGTCTGAGGTCTTACACAAACTCATTAGATGAGTTCAACAGTGATTACAGATCCAATAAAGTTAGATACTAAAATATCCCGTGACCCTAATCTGGTTTTAAATGACAATTCCATTTAAAACATCAGCAGTGTATGAAGGTCGAAAGGTATAGATTAAGTGAGGAGAGATTTATTTAATATCTCTGACCTCAACAAATCTAACTGAAATCACTATTGTTAACGTGACATCTTTTGTTTGATTGTTCTCTTCCATAGAGCATTATGTCAAAAACATTTCCAGTAAATACTTTGACAGAATGTGTCAAATCAAAGATGTCAGGATGAAATACCACTAGCCACACTCTAAACCAGGGGTGTCAAACTGATCCAGTAAAGGGCAGAGTGGCTGCAGGTTTTTGTTCCAACCAAGAAGAAACACACCTGAATCCAATCATTCTAATCACCTGAACTGTCTTCACTCAGCTGATTAATTATCAGTATCACCTGTGCTCTTGCTATGTTTGGACATATTATGTTGTATTATGTTGTGTGAGTATAAAAGGGCCAATTTTAGCATTTGGAAGCATTTTAGAATGATCATTTTTTGACAAAAATCAACATTTGGACATCCTATAATAAGGTGTATTTCATTTGACATTTTTAGATATTATATAGTATGCCATTTTTTTTTCCAGTTTTGGACACACTATAATATAATGTTTCTTGTATCATATTTTTGGATATACTATACTATTACCCAGGTCCAACAGCATTTAAAATTTTTTTGGGTGAACTACACTATGACCAATTTTGGACATACTATAATTAGTTTTTTTGTCATCTAGAACAGGGGTTTCAGGCAGAGTGGCAGAAACACACCTGAATCCAATCATTCAATCACCTGAACTGTCTTCACTCAGTTGATTAGTTATCAGTATCACCTGTGCTCCTGCTTGGTTGGAACAAAAACCTGCAGCCACAGCGGCCCTTTACTGGATCAGTTTGACACCCCTGGTATAGATTAAGTGAGGAGAGATTTATTCAATATCTCTGACCTCAACAAATCTAACTGAAATCACTATTGTTAACATAACATCTTTTGTTTGATTGTTCTCTTCCATAGAGCATTATGTCAAAAACATTTCCAGTAAATACTTTGACAGAATGTGTCAAATCAAAGATGTCAGGATGAAATACCACTATCCACACTCTAAACAATGACGCCAATCACAATTTTATTCACGTAAAAACGACCCGATTTAGTTATTTGAAAGTATTTCTTTACTTTCATTCTACTCAAACATGCACATTGTTTCCTTCATTTTTTTGAGTACTAGTAACTTATTTCTGTACGTCAGAATAAGTTACACTTTGAAATTCCAGTTTTATGATCAAACTGTTTATTAAGACACCATGCATCCTATTTGCCAGTACAGACTGCATACATTTCAATAGCACACAAAACTGTGAAACAAATCATTTAAAAAAATGACATAAAACTGTATAACCGTCTCAAATACACTGAACATTTTGACAGTCAAGCTGGTCAGACTGATTCGATTTCTTTTGTGTTAAAGCAATAGTTCTTTTTTTTTTTAAGTGGAGTTGTATATGTATAGTCAGTGTATTACACACAGTAGACAGTGGTTGGCACGCTCCCAGTATGGGAAAGCAGACATAGGCTCGGTTTGTGTGACTTCTTTAAATCTGAACTAACAATGAAGTCACAAAACAATCCAATTAACAATTAAACAAGGTAAAGCAGTACACTTATTCTAAATTTAAACTGACACTGATTTTATAAGGATCAGTACCAATATAATCATGCATGCATACAATGATGCCAACCAAAAAATTGAATCTTCCTCAAAACACATTGGTTGTAATTTCTTTATTCCTACTTATGTCTTGAAATTTCCTTTAAGATTGATCAACAATGATAAAAAAATATGTCTCCACTTTTCCACTGAGAGATGTTTAACCACGATAATAGTTTGGGTTTTGTGATGTATTTTCATTATTTTATTTCCAGGTGTTTCTCTGCTGCCACTCGACTGAATTCAAGGTGAAAGAAATTCATTTCCTGGTGTGACAAGTGCTATTACAAATTCAATTCATCTGCTGGACAGCTACATTGTGGTTGAATGAGGCAAAGTAAAATGAAAAAAACTGAAGGAAATAATGCCAGAGAGGACTCACCTCAACATAGTCATATACACAGGAAGTACCAGAGTCTTCCAGCTGCAGGTCATTGATGGTAAGCGTTACCCGGCGACCTGGTGAAACCACCAATTCCCAGCGACACAGCCGGCTGTGTGGGTACAAGTTGGGGTAATTGGGGGAGGAGATAGTCCCCGAAGGAGCATTCAGCTCACCTCCACAGACTGATTGGCGGAAAGAAAAAAAAAAACAGTGAGGTGACTCTTCTGAGTTTATTGATGCTTTACAAAAGAGTTCATGGCAATAGGCTCTCTTCTACTGCATGAACAGATATCATGTTAATTCAATGTAGTTTGCGATCATGCAACAACATTCCTTTTCTAATAATCGGTGAAATGATCGTACCTTCAACGCTGGCTTCAAACGTCAGACTGAAGCCAGGCGCATTGCCGCTGGCATCGCTGACGAATCGGACATAGGCAAAACTGTCAGATGTGTCGATGGAAGCTGGAAGGTTACTGCCACAGTGTCGGCCAAGTAGGCGCCCTACAACACACGGTGCATCACAGTCAATGTGTCTGATCCATCTTTGCATTCGTTTTTGCCAGTGTCAAGTGATGTTTGTCTCTGAAGTCCTTTCTTCCCCTTATTTTTTTCATTTAATTGTTATATTTCTATAACCTGCCTGCAAAGCAAATTTCCATCAAGGGATAATAAAGTTGAAGCTTGCATTCTTGCTGGCATTGTTTTATTTACTTTTCCACAGTCTGTTTTGTTCCAAATAGTTTCTAGCTGTTCCCACAGACTTAGATTAAACTTTTGTGCAATCAAACTTTAAATCTACTAAATGCCAAATTGGTTCAATAGGATTCGAATTTGGACTTTGACTTGACCAGTACATCAGTTCCAGTAGTCGCACCCCCTTTGAGGCCCAATTGTTAAAAAATGTACTTTAAAGTGCCCTCTTGGGGGGGCGAGAACGCGCTGACGTGCCCCACCACTGATCAAGCATAATACTAAATAACCACTAAAACAAATTTTTCCGTTCAGGAATGCAAGTACATAAGTATATTTCGACACCTTAAGCAGGAAATAATAATGTGCTTTACTATCTTTTCAGTTTTTTTGTAAAACAGTAAATCTGAAAATGTATGGGTAACAATGATGATTATATTTAACGATTGAAAATAACATTTTGGTTAAAGAGCTTCTACTTACTGGTGTAACCATTACAGAAACAAAAAACATGATTTTAGCACTTTGTGGTATATTTAGTGCAGCTGTGGCATAAACCTTGGTGGTCTTATAAATTTGTTAAATGTTTGTGTGTGTGATGTGTGATGAATGCATATTAATCTAATGGTAGGTCTTAAAGAATTTAAAAGAACTCTATAGACATGTTAACAAGTTTAAAAACGTTTCATTGGAGGTAGTCTTTCATTTATGAAGACACAACAAGAGGACCTGAATCGATACTTTTGTTTTCTCACCTGAGGCATTGTACTCTCGGATCTCCACATAGTCAGCAGAGCACCCCGAAGAGCTCTGCAGGCTGAAGCTCCCATAGCTGAGGGTGAGGTAGTGCCCTGTGGGGCCCTCCAGGTACCACTCACAATTAGAGCTGTCAGGATAGTTGGATCCTGGGAAGCCGGGGCTGCGGATCGTTCCTCCCTGACCAATGAAGGTACCTCCACATGTTGCTGTGAGGAATTGGAGATGGATCGAAATAGAGCCTTTAGTTTTTTTAAAAATCCTGATACCAATACCGAAAGCCATTTTAACTTTCATTCAATAACCATCAGTATCCTATGGAAGCCCATTTCCGCCACTTGATGAAAAAAAAACGCAATCTAATAACTCAAAATAATGAGATAGTAAGTCAAAATAATGAGATGGTAAGTCAAAATAATGAGATACTAAGTCAAAATAATGAGATGCTAAGTCAAAATAATGAGATAGTAAGTCAAAATAATGAGATGCTAAGTCAAAATAATGAGATAGTAAGTCAAAATAATGAGATAGTAAGTCAAAATAATGAGATGCTAAGTCAAAATAATGAGATACTAAGTCAAAATAATGAGATACTAAGTCAAATTGACACACTGATATCGGGTCCGGCGTCGAAAACCCACCTTGTCGATGTTGGGGTGGATTCAGTGGAAATTGGGGACCAACATGCATCCCATACTTAACTTTATGTACAGAACACTCAATTAAACCAACACTATTTGACTACATTATCATTTGTACTTATGTGGACAATCGTAATGGTCACACCAAAGTAGTGTGGCTTTCAATTATTAGTATCTCATTATTTTGACTTCGCATCTCATTATTTTGACTTACTATCTCATTATTTCGACTTAGCATCTCATTATTTTGACTTACTATCTCATTATTTTGAGTTATTAGATTGCGTTTTTTTTCATCAAGTGGCAGAAATGGGCTTCCATAAAAAACGATATAACTTGTACTTAGGTTAAGTTAGTTCGATTTTGAAAAACAACAATCTGTTATTTGCCTACCTATGGAGTACTTTGCCTTGAAGCCTTTGTGCGTGACGATGTGGTCAGTTCGAAACCTGAGCAGCATGGAGGAACCTGTTGAATGTTGGGTAGATGGTCGGGTGTTGCCACAGAGGCGGGAAATTAAGCCATCGTTGAGAGTCGAGCCATCACGCACCTCCAAGTAGTCATACAAACAGCTAAGAAAAATATGAAGGGACAAATGAGTGTGTCTGGTGAAGGTTATAATGTCTAAAAGTGTTTTAAACTTCTCAATTCAAGATTTCTCAGATGAGAGTTTAGGCTTAAGGGTAAAGCTCCTCAGTTCATGTGTCCTCCATCCAAAGCTGCGTTCAACTTGTTTGACAACAGTATACACAGTACAATGCACTATTATATATCCATGTGCATTTTCTGCATATGACTTAAAAATTGTAATAGAAACTAAAACCAGAAACAACTTATTCTTCGCTTTCAATGTTATATCTGCACCCACTGCACCTCTATACCTTTGTTTTAGATTTTGTCATATAGTGAATGAATTATTGAGTACTGGGTTAAAGTGTAATTTGTGACATCAGGCAATATTTGAAGTAATCCCCTCAAGGTCTTCCTGAGATATTCAAAAGGTCACAGTGGCGATAGAATCAATCTATCTTTAATACCTTGTTTTTGCCAAATTTGAACAAAGTCCCTTAGGGTGTTTCTGAGAAATCGCTGTCACCTTAACCTTTGACCACTAAATCTAATCAGTCCATCTTTGAGTCCAAGACACTGGACAGTCCAACTATATAATGGCCAATAACAAAATAACAGTCTGAAGAGAAAGTAGCAGCTGTACCTGGTTGTGGGCTCAATGTAGAATTCATCCTCAAAGTCGATTTGGACAGCTTCTCCATTTGGCACAGTTATGACCCAGATACAGTCAATGTTCTGAGGGTAGTTCTGAGGATAGTTAGGTGAAGTGATATACCCTGGTGGATCATTATCATTCAGCTCAATGAAACCTCCACATGCTGCAAAAAGGGAGACACATTTACACTATATTGAACCAATTTGCAATAGATCATCATCACTTATTGCATGTCTTTATCCTCTGATCCTCAAGTAACACAATATGGCTGTCACCATCTTGATTTTTGCACGTTTGTATTCGATTCTCATCCAATCTGACATCTTTTTGCAACCAGTGGAGTAAGCCCCTACTGGTAATAACATTTAAGGCACTTTCACATTGGTTTCACTTTTCAGCTCAAGAGGTTGTGATCTGATTGTAATGGTGAAAATAGAAATAAAAGAGTTGTGGTTATACCCTGACTGTGGGCCTCAAAGGTCAGCTTAAAGCCACTGCCCTCATTGCTGGTATCAGATGCAAAGTGTATAAAAAGGTGGTTGTCAGTAGACTGGAGGAGGGATGGTGGACTTGTACCACAGATACGGTTCCCAAGAAGTGGAGAAGAACTATCTGGACCATTCCTCAGCTGTGGAGATATCAGCAATTGAACAATAACTGTGAGCAATACAAAACACAATTTACCAACTGATCATAATGGTGCATGCAAAACCTCAAACATTCATTCATTCATCTTCCGAAACCGCTTATCCGGGTCAACCCGGGTGACGGGGGGCTGGAGCCGATCCCAACTGCATTGGGCGAGAGGCGGGGCTTTTCCGAATGTCGTACAGGCTCTCTTTGTATTCGTCTCTTTTTACTGCTTTTATTTCTTCTGTCAAGGAGGTCATATTTTTGCTGCTGTTTGTGTATTGGTCAGTCTCTTTGTCAGCAGGATTAAAGATAAACTATTGACGCAATTTCCATGAAACTTGGTGGAATGTTTGTGCGTGAATTTTTTTAAGTATCCAATTTGCAGGGCCACACACAAATTATTATATAAATTAAAATGGCAAGATTTTTGCATTTGCGCTGCATCAATGTAGCATTGAAAAAATTGGAAAAATTAGTTATTGATCATGATTATGGCTCACGTTTCCTTTGATCTTAATGTTACACAAATACTAGAAACGTTTTTAAATGTGTTGTATCTATCTTACTTGTTGTATCTAATGTATCTTACTTACTGCTCTGACTGTAAAAACAAAGCACAAGTTCATTAACACTCCAAAATCGGAAGAGCAACATTCCAGCTCAGGAAATGCGGATCTTTCGAGGAACATATGAATGTAACATTTGTCTCATCTCATTTTCTGAATGTGAATGTACCATTATCCGGCCATTTGTCTGCTCACTTTTTCTGATTGTTTAATTCTCACGTAGTAGAATTAACATTAATTTGATTCTATAGCTTGTAAAAATAACGTGTCACTTGTCTTGGATCTGGAGTTAAACTTTCATTCATTCATTCATCTTCCGAAACCGCTTATCCGGGTCAACCCGGGTCACGGGGGGCTTGAGCCGATCCCAGCTGCATTGGGCGAGAGGCGGGGTACACCCTGGACAGGACGCCAGTCTGTCGCAGGGCTGACACATAGAGACAGACACCCATTCAGGCTCTCATTCACTCCTACGGGCAATTTAGAGTCACCAATTAAACCTAAGTTGCATGTTTTTGGACTGTGGGAGGAAGCCGGAGTACCCGGAGAGAACCCACGCACACACTGGGAGAACATGCAAACTCCACACAGAAGGGCCGCAGGGGGTTTCGAACCTGCAACCCTCTGGCTGTGAGGCAAGAGTGCTAACCACTTCTCCACCTTGTGGCCCCGCAGTTAAACTTTTTTTTTTTTAAATACAGATTTTGCTATCTATATGTTGTTTACCTCCAGGTAGTCTCCTGTGTTGCATGCAGTTCCATAACCTTGAATCTGGAAGGGGCTCTGGAAGGTGACAGAAACCCTGAAGCCAGGTGTCACCATCACATGCCAGCTACAGTCCAGACCAGGCAGGTAGTTCTGAGGGTAGCGAGGACTGCTTAGCACGCCCCGGTCTACATGCAAGCGGCCACCACAACCTAAAAGACAAGTATTATAATTAACATAATTAATGTTCTTCCAAAAAGTTACAGTAAAGGATTGAACATCTAATATAATTATTTGAATGCAGCATGACTGACATCTCTCCCCAGTTAAATGAGGTTATTTCTGTAATCACTAAAAACATTCCCAGGTACATTTCTGGTTTCAGTTCAGTAAGTCACATGTAGATTAGCAAAGGGTCTCTGGAACAATGAAATGCACTTGGTGAGAGAACAGATCTGCTTAGCAATAAAAGCAATAGAAGATAAAAAAGATAGATGAGGGCTGTTTTTAGTAACACAAAGGCAGAAAAAGGAAAGAGACATGGGATATGAGATAAGGAAGTGAGATACATAGACAGATAAATAAAGCACTATACAATATAGCAGCAATATGATTACATGAAAAACAGGACTGTTGCTGTGTCTCAGTAGCAGTCATGTTTAAGGTACTTTTTGATGTAAACAGTACATGGTCCAGAACAGAAGGTGGTAAAGAAGTGCATGCAGATGTTGGTCTAATCTCTAACATTTTTGTTCAAAATTCTTGGGGAGTTAATAAGCTTTGCATTTTTTGGTTTTTCTTTCTTTTTTTTCCAAGATATTTTTGGGGCATTTTTTATTTTTTATTACTTTCAAAACACGAGCATGCTCAATGAAAGAATTTTAAATGTTGGTGAAAAATGAGGACACATCTAGTTCTATATTTTTTATACTAAATCTATTTGACTGCATCCTGCTTTTACTTGGCCTATAATCATACTCTCTGAATACTGAATTTGATACATTCTGCTTTTATTTACCTTTTACACCTTGTAATGACGGTTGTATTCAACACACACCCACACTACATCCATGACACTACTGTGTTGCATTGTGGGCTATTTATGCTGCTGTAGTGTTCATTGTTTGCATACTTCAATATTTTACCAGAAATAGTATGCATTCACATACTATTAGTTTTATTTTACTGCACTGAAAGGCTTTGTTATCCATTACATCACACTATATTGTTTTATTATATTATACCATATTGTATTATATTATAATAAGTAATATCATACTATCTTAAATTATATGGTATTATAGTATTATGTTATAATGCATTGCTCTATATTGTTATATATTGTCACACTATGTTTCATTATACTTTGTCATATAAATATTATATTAGCTATTATATATCTTATATACCACTTATCTATTTTTTTATTTATTTATTTATTTGTTTTTCTCTCATAACCCTAGTGCAGGGGTG
>CAFUXE010001699.1:85896-97605 GCA_903364295.1 Serranus cabrilla | reverse complement strand
ATCCTGGCTGAACATACGTCACATCTTACGTTGCTCCGATTGGTTGTCGATCTATCCAATAGAACGAAGAGGCATTTTTTTTCCTGCTTCGGTTGAAACACGCCCCATAATCACAGCCCAATGGATCAGTTTCAGACTCACATTCTGAACAGAATTGAGTCCGACGTCGTCAGGCTAATCTCGAGGTGACTTAGAGTAAATCAAGTCATATCATTTTTCATCATTAATAATTATTAATGATAGCCATCCGATACTCTAGCTGCAACACTATGGTGCCACCCCTTTTGAGGCATAACACCGATACCATAATCTCAACATAAGAGAATCTTAATTTTCATCTTTATCTTAATAAAAACTATTCCTAGTATTGGGACAAAAGCAGACAGAATATGTAGACGCAGCCAGATTCTAGGTTTATATGGTTTATTAGCCTAAATTTGATTTCCTTAGTTTGAAAGTAAATCCAACAGGAAGTAAATAAAATAATAATAATAATGATAATAAAAACTATTTCAAGGAATAAGCCAAAGCTGAGGTAATTCTGATGACCTCATCAGGAAAATCAAAAAGCACCTCCAGAGCCACCGAAGAACTGACCACCTCCTTATCTGGTGCCTTACCGTCTCTGATGACCAGACTGTCAAAGTAGCAGTTGGGGTAGTCCTCCATGTCCAGAAACAAGAGGTTCAACTCCACAGTTGAGTCTGGAGAACGTATCAGCCAGGTACATTCCTGGTTAGGAGCGTAGTTTTCAGGCCACGCTGGAGAATAGAGGAAGCCAGGAGTTTCGTCTGTCATAAGTACTCCCCCACATGCACCTGAAACACAAAAGCACACACACACAGACTCAATTGATGTATTAAACTGATACATACTGACACCGAAAGCCAACCAACTCTGTATTCCAAACAGCTTTTCAATCCGGAACATGGTCCCATTACCAGTTTTATCTGGAAAAACTCAGCACCTGGTAAGTTAAACTACACAAACGTAAATTCCCCTTATATGGCTAAGCCATAATGAATTTGCTTAACTGGGTCACTGGCTCCATATCCCCCAAAGAATGGTTGAAAGAAAGTTGTAGATATCCAAAGGTTTTGATAATAAGGTAAACACAGACACAATTTGGACATTTTCACTTAGGGGTGTACTCACTTTGTTGCCAGCGGTTTAGACATTAATGGCTGTGTGTTATTTTGAGGGGACAGTAAATTTACACGGTTATACAAGCTGTACATTGACATTAAAATGTCTAATTACATGCTAACAACACCTCAGTGCTGATTTGAAAAACAAATCTAAAATAGTTTTTCAACGATTGTGACATTAAAGCACTTTTTGTTAACATTTTGGGAGGAAAGGCCTGTGTTTACTTCATTAAAAAGTACTGCTAAAATTAAATTGGAGATAAGTATATTAGTATCATCTGCAAAAGTATTGGGGATACAGTGTTGGTACCTTGTTGTACCCCACACTATATCGTAGCTCTTCTCGACGCTTTGATTGTTGTAGATTGTTTATATATTGCTTTCTATTATAAACTTTATTACAAAACCACTTAGAACATGGCCATGAAGTCCATATTTATGCAATCTAAAAGCAAGCTGTCATGGTCAACAACAGTCTTTTTTAGTTTAAGAACTAGACCCCCATTGATATTGTGTAAGGGCTCAAAGGGACAGACGGTCTCACCTGGTGTGATAGTGGGTGGCGGTCCAGAGTCCTGGACAGCAGTCCATTCCACGAGGAAACCTCGTCCTCCCACCACTGTATCACTCATGAATTGCAGGGTGATAGTGCTTCCAGAACTCCTGAGTGGATGGGGAAGGCCCAAACCACAGAATGTTCCAATAGGGTAGTAATGGACACTAGGTCCATCAAAAACCTGAAGGGAAAACAGGATTGAGAATGGACAAGATATTGTCGTTTTAATGGACACCTCCCAAGGCTGTCATCACCACCACCAGGCTTACACCAGGAACACTGTCACAGTGAACTTGAAAACCATCACACAGCTAAGTCTGTTGAAGACCCAGTAACACAGGTAGGCTACATGTTTCAGATGTTGTGGTCCCCTTATTGGTCTCCCATTACTCAAAACTATGAGATGTACGAACTAATTCATACACCCAACTGTTTGTGTAATACCAGATGGCACAGATAATTGAAAGCGTGTTACAAATATACATATAAATAGGTGAATTCGTAAATACGACAGAAAGACCATTGAGGCAAAGACGTAAAAATCCATTAGGACAGAAGAAATCACAGATTTTTAGATTGGAATCATACCAGTCTGGGGTAGTTATTGTAAATATGTTTGAAGGGAATGTGACTTCACACAAAAATAATTCATTGTAAACTTTAATGTGCAATCAATAATGTGATGTTTTTGGATCTATTTTACAGCAACCAATCGATCAACATGCCTCAATCAGCAATGAAGCACAATCTGAAACAACACATTGTATTTTAACATACTTCGAAACAATAGTGCAAAGATCATAATATTTTAAGTCAAGGATGCAAATGTGACCTTACTTTGAGATGGTCATAGTAGCAGTCATACAGGTCCTCTATATCCATGTCCAAAAAGCGGATCTGGATATAGCTGTCACCCTCCACAGTTATTGTCCAGCGGTAGTGGGCATTATTGGGGTACGTCCTTGGATATAGTGGGGATGCTATCTGACCAAACTCCCCCACCAAATCATTGCCATACACTGAAAAACAGTGAGGAAATCACAACCCAACAGATAAATAAACAGATGGACACAGAACATGGAGACAGTTACATCACTGAGATATTTCTAGGACTAATACCGACAAGAAGCAGCGAGTGTGTGATCTATGAAGACACAATAGGAATGTGTTCGTGGAATGGTCTTCCTGACCACAAACAATGTATAACACTTTATCTATCACAAACATTTAAAGGAGGACTTTAAAGTGACATGTGGCAGTGGAAGTACTCAAATCTTTCACTTAAAGGTTCTATAGATCAGTGGTTCTTAACTGGTCTGGTTTTGGGACCCACCATCACCCCGCAATGACAAGCAAATTCGAAGAAAATGTTCAGTCAACTTCTAAAATGTATTTAATGAGTGCAGATTGAACCTGGGATAGTGCAGAATAACAAATCTTAGATAACGTAACATACCTTATTTTGACAGACTCAACAGTGCTTTCAACATTAAATAAAAAAGTCCAACTAGTGAGAAGTAGTTTCAAAAAGACTCAAACATTCGCCATGCTCAATTAGCGTATGAAAACAAACCGTGAGAGTGAATAGACGGCATAAAAAAATCCCCTTCAAAATAAAACCACAGGATTTTTTTTTGCCCAGGCAAAGACCCACTGAAAACGGGTCCACGACCCACTTTTGGGTCCTGACCCACCAGTTGAGAATCACTGCTATAGATGACATTCTGAACCAGTACATGTTGCAAAATATCATCAGTACATCAGACCAAAACAAATGGGCCACACACGCATCGGAACTCATCCACAAACATGCAAGAGCAGTTCATATTACAACACACATGGAGAGAGTATGACACTGTACTGTGCTCAGGACACCATTACTTTATTGTGTCTTTCCAAAGCAAATAGTTGTTTGCTGCTAGATTGATGTTCAAAATCTTGTATGTAGAACTTCCAAATAAAAGCAACATAATTAGTGTAGAAATATTTTGAAATAAAAGTCCTGCATTTAGATGTTATGCAATTTTCAAAAAAGTAGTTTAATGTTGCAGCAGAGCTGAGACTTATTTTAATAACTTTACATTGCTGAGTTACTTGTAAAATACCCACTTCCCTTCCCGCATTTACGTCTTTTATGACGCCTAACCAGGAAGTTTTTTTGCACTAAACCTTGGTTAGTGGTTTTGTAGCATAAATTCATTGAAACTGCAGCCTTTTATACAACCGCGAACCACACTTGTGTAATGTATAATGACGCGTGTGCTATTTTTTGAACACGCCGCTGTACCATGAGCTGTGAAACGCGAGTTGCAATATGTACATGTGCATCAACAACAACACTGTTCTGTCGTGTAGGTTGGAGAATCTACATTTAGCTTGTAACTAAAGATACCAAATAAATGTAGAAAGTACAACATTGCATACAGGACAGAACACATTATTATTAGAGACTTGTATGAGGTGTCGGTGGACTCAGCTGAGAGTCCCTGTTTAATGGGTAATTCATTGCCCCGCCCCTTTTGACTAGCCCTGCTCATTTCCATAACTAATGAAACGCTTGTCGTAGAGTCTTGTATGAGGTGTCGTTGCAATCACCAGAGAATTCCTAATTCATCAGTGATGGTTCGCTCTGCCACTTATGCTTTAACCACGCCCCTTTTCCCAAACTAATTAACTGTTTGTCAGACAGTCTTGAGTGAGGTATCGTTGCACTCAGCAGAGACTGCCTAATTCGTCAGAATGTTTGCTCCGCACATTTACGCTAGCAACACCCCCTTTCATAAATCTCATTTGTCCTACACTTGTTTCAGAGGTATCATAGCAGTTGCCAGAGAGTTTCTATTTCATTGGAGTTGTCTTGCCCCCCGGTCTTATTTTGGTCAGGCCCCTTTTCATAACTAGTGACGTCTTTGTCATAGGTGAGGCGGCCAACGATCTCAAGGCCTGGTATGGCCGGCTCCCCCGAATGCTCCATTCTGCTCGGATATGTTCATCGCTGCTTACAGCTTTTACCTGTCACTTACTATATAAGCCAAACCCTGAATGTTAGCAAATGCTGGTGACATATTAATGATAAAATTGTTAAATTTATATTCATTTCATTTACACAACAATGGTTAATTGACTCTACATGCAGACACTCACAGTGTGAGAAGGTGGCTCTGAATCCCGCTCCACTGATGTACGCGTCCGAGACAAACTTAACCCAAAGGACGTGACCAATCACAGACGTGTAATTGGAGGGAAGTGAGTTTCCACAGAAGCGACCAACCAGATGCCCAGTGGAATTGCCCTCTCTGATTTCCACATAGTCATTTTGACAGCCAGAGCCTTCCTGCAGTTGAAACATACTGAACAAAAAACAAGATGATTGTTACTTGATTGTAAATAATGAACATCAGCCAAAGATTAATAGATATAAAAAAAATGTGAAACATTTAACTATAAAGTGTTCAAACAGAGAATGTGAAATTGTTTTTACTGTTTCTGTTCAAGTTTATAGTCAAATCATCATCCAAATCATCAAGAAAGCATGTTACCATCCCACCATCAATGTCCTATAAGAGAATTATGAAGAGAATTATACTCATTTGAAATCAACTGACATAAACGAGAGCTGGAGACGATTTCCTGGTGAGCTTTTGATGGTCCAGACACACTCCACATTAGGTGGATAAGCATCCGGATAGTTGGGGCTGTTAAATGCACCACTCTCCATCACCAGATCTCCTCCACAACCTGAGCAGAAGAGGTGAGAAGAATGAGTTTCCCTCACGGTCCTTTCAGTTTCACTGTGACTGCATGAGAAGAAAATTATTTTGAATTTGTAGAGTGACAGGGCAGTGAGCAGTGCTGGTTATGTCTTACTGGAAGTGGATGCTGAATACGTGGCTGTGAACCCTCTTCCAGCGACGGAGTGGTCGGAGATGAAGTTGACCACCAAGGCATTACTGAAGGATGTCACTGGGTGAGGGATTTCAGTGCCACAGTAGCGCCCTGACAAAATTAGATATAACATTTTAATTTAATTTAATTTTAATTTTTATATGTTGATATATATCTGCTAATATTTATCATCAGAATGTATGCTAAAGTTGATTCATTCATCTTCTGTAACCGCTTATCCGGGTTAACCCGGGTCACGGCGGGGGGAGGGTTTAATCTGGTCTATCATCTGATATACATTATTGTTGTAATAGTATATATTATAGTATGCATATTCATATTTAGATTTCATTGCCATTTACACACTTATTTCTCATATTTTCTCTATTTTTTTCGATACACAATTGGAGCAACTGTTGTCAATTTTCTACTGGGGATCCTTCATATTCACAGACCTTTATGATGAAATGATCTAACAACAGGTGAGAGAGCCACCTGTCCTATGTATTAGGCTTCAGCACAAGCCCACCTACTTTTTAGTTGTTCAGTTAAATGCAATTTGATTTGGACCCTTCCTGTACTTTTACACTGGTTAAATATTTCATTCATTCATTCATCTTGCGAAACCGCTTATCCGGGTCAACCCGGGTCACGGGGGGCTGGAGCCAATCCCAGCTGCATTGGGCGAGAGGCGGGGTACAACCTGGACAGGACGCCAGTCTGTCGCAGGGCTGACACATAGAGACAGACAACCATTCACACTCTCATTCACTCCTACGGGCAATTTAGAGTCACCAGTTAACCTCAGCTGCATGTTTTTGGACTGTGGGAGGAAGCCGGAGTACCCAGAGAGAACTCACGCACACACGGGGAGAACATGCAAACTCCACACAGAAGGGCCACGGGCGGGGATCGAACCCGCAACCCTCTTGCTGTGAGGCAAGAGTGCTAACCACGACACCACTGTGTAACCTAAATATTTAATTTCACTGAAAAATATGTCACAGTACAGTACAGAAGCTGAAGATGCGCGAGTGAGCGCATAACTACCTATAGAAGGCGCCTGGTAGTTGTCTCCATCCAGGATCTGGACAGCGTCATGTGAGCAGTTGGAGTAAACCATCTCTAACTCAAAGTCGGTGAATGACAGGGTCACATGGTTGACTGGCCACAGAAAGACAGCACAAAGTTTAGAAGAACAAAACATTGTGTGCGCATGTATATCACAATACATTTTTTTAGTCTGAGGGCACTGACTAACAGAACTCACATGGTTCCTGCGCTCTGATGATCCAACTACAGTTCTCGTTATTTGGATATGCTGATGGGTACCTTGGTGAGGAAATGGTTCCACCAGTACCATCGGATGTTATGGTTGCACCACAAGCTGTTGTGAAGCAAAAACAGCTTTTATCGTTAGTATTTTTGTTATTATTATATTCCATCTAGTGACAAAAACAGAGAGGCTGAAGGAGACCCACCCTCAGAGAAGCGAGCACTGAAACCACGGTGGTTGCGGCTGGAGTCGGACCTAAAGCGAACATAGATGGTGCTCTGGGTGGAGGTGATGGGGGGAGGAAGACTGGTGCCACACAATTGTGCAAGCAGAGGAGAAGACATGGTTGGACCATCGTGGACCTACAGAGGGACAGACGTTATGGTTTGAGTAAAGCTATCAAGGATCGCTTTGTAAAAGCTGTTACAATGATGGTGGCTGTCCCAGTTCGTTTAATATTGAGAGGCAGACAATATTTTTCTGACTTGGAGGTAAGAGACAATTACTTCAATAGTTAAGAATGAATGTTACAGTACTAAACAGATGTAATATTTGGCAGAATGTCTATTTTCCTTACACCCCTCTCTACTCCTTCTCTACTACTTCCTGTTTTTCACAGAATATTTTGTTCGTACACCTCCTGGAGTTTTGGAGAAACACAGTTAAACATAAATGGCCCTGAGGCACTGAGGTAGGAAACTATTTGCTTTCCTGTAATTACAGCATAGTCTTGCAAGAACTTTCAAAACAGCTAATATATCCTCTATAGCAGTGATTCTGAACTGGTGGGTCGGGACCCAAAAGTGGGTCGCGAACCCGTTTTCAGTGGGTCGTGGGCCTTTACCTGGGCAAAAAAATCCTGTGGTTTTATTTTGAAGGGGATTTTTTTTATGCCGTCTATTCACTCTGTTTGTTTTCATGTCTTTTGGGGTAATTTTGTGTCTTTTTTTTAGGGTTTTTCTGCCTTTTTCTGTCATTTAACATCTTTTTCTGATCATTTTGTGTCTTTTTTGGAAATCGTGTGCCTTTTTTTGGAGAACGTTGTGTCTTCTTTGGTAATTTTGTGTCTTTTTTTGTGGTAATTTTGTGTCATTTTTTGGCAACGTTGCGTCTTTTTGTTCAACATTTTAGAAGTTGAACATTTTCCTCGTTTTGGGTCTCGTCTTGTCATGACGGGATGATGGTGGGTCCCAAAGCCAGACCAGTTGAGAACCTCTGATCTATAGAATATATTTTATATAAAGACTTTTTTAATTTCCAAAGGAACCACGAAACTGCATGAGGGTTTCAGTAATTAAAGATTGTAAGGAATGAAGCTGTATCTAACCAACATGCAATTACATTTATAATGCACAAAAATAAGTGCTGGAATCTCTAAAAGGTCACCATAAAACAAAATTGCTCTATAGTAAATGTCCCTAACTCATTCACTTACAGCCACATAGTCCCAGGAGCAGCTGCTGTGAGGTTCAATGTCCATGTCAGAGAAGTTGAAGAAGACACGGTGGTTGGGAGTCACGCTGATGACCCAGGAACAGTCCACATTGGTGGGATAGCTACTAGGATACGAAGGTGAATGGATTTCCCCTGACGGAGCAGTGACTGGGCCTCCACAGCCTGCAGTTAGGAAGAGAGTTGGTTAAAGCTTACTGAGAGTGCTGGTGTTGGTGGAAAACTGTGCAGCTTGTGTCTGATATACCACATCATGTCAAATATTGGCCAGTAGTCAAATTAAAATCTAACCTAAATGCAAAACACCTGATCACACAATGAGCTTAAGCATAATTTATATTTCCATTGCTCGCTGGACTTAATAACACTGTAATGCAACAAAGTAATCATGTTATTTTCAACACTATTTATCTAAAGTTGATTTTGTCCTATTTTAGTCAGTATGGGTGGACCAACACCTCTTATGTTATGTTTTCCCTTACATCCATTTTCCCTCCACAGAACTGCTCATTCATTCATCCATTCATTCATCTTCTGAAACCGCTTATCCGGGTCAACCCGGGTCACGGGGGGGCTGGAGCCGATCCCAGCTGCATTGGGCGTGAGGCGGGGTACACCCTGGACAGGACGCCAGTCTGTCACAGGGCTGACACATAGAGACAGACAACCATTCACGCTCTCATTCACTCCTACGGGCAATTTAGAGTCACCAATTGAACCTGAGCTGCATGTTTTTGGACTGTGGGAAGAAGCCGGAGTACCCGGAGAGAACCCACGCACACACGGGGAGAACATGCAAACTCCGCACAGAAGGGTCACGGGCGGGGATCGAACCCACAACCCTTAACCCACAATTAAAACATGCTCTGTTCTTCTATGTTACAAAGTGAAACTTATGCACATTGCATACAGGCTTTCTGCATTCGAAAAGGTGTTTGATAATTCTGTTCACAACTCTTTCCCTGTGATGATCATCATACGTAATTGCGTGGTATGGCACAATGGAACAGAGGTAGGATATATGAACGTGCACCTATGACATGCACTCAGTGATGTTCACCCACCTCCCTGGACTTCAGCCCAGCTTGCATTGAAACCTCTACCGCTGACATAGGCATCAGACTTAAAGCGCACGGTGAGCAGGTTGCCGGTGCTAGAGACCTGCATTGGGCTGGATGTGGTGCTGCAAAGCTTCGTCAGCTGAGGAGCCAACAGGTCTGGGCCTCCATATACCTGAGGAGAGGTGAAAAGTAACAATGTAACAATAGCTACAATGCTGTTTTAAATATTCAATTTTACACTGAGAGCTACCCTGCTGAGGAAGTATGCCGACACAATCGTCATCACATGAGGATTAACTGGTTGTTTGGCCAAAGTGCATCTGGAAAACTAGCCCACTTGCACGTCAAGATCATTACACAGCTGCTGCTATGTAACTTGGCAGGAGTTTTTATCAAGCAGTGGATGAGACATGCTAAACTGATGCAATTCTGATATATTCGTTGGCCCCTTGTAGACAACAGGCCAACAGTTTGGGGGTTTCAGAAAGAAATTTGGTATGTATCTTCACTTCACTATGGTTATCTAACAGCTACAGCTACTGGACATTTTCCAGGTTAAACTATTGCGGACCAGCTTTAAAGTATGTAAAAATTGCAGGCATGCATGCATGACCAAATCGGCTATTGAATCGATTTGTTGTTCATTGTGGTCCAAGCACAGAGAAGTTCGGAATAGAACACAAACAGAGGGAACATGAATTCATATTTGCTAACTGCTGTATTAATGTATTAATTAATTACTATGCTATTAAGTTACTTGGTTCTTTTAACTGACCTAGCCAGCCAGGTTAGCCAGAGCTAACCTAGGCTCAGTGATGTTGCTAGGTACACGTCCTGCGTCCCTGACGCATTAAAATATGAAAGGACGCAATGAATTCACAATCCATGCGTCCCCATTTTCCCATGAAAAGTGATACATTGTGAACAACTTGTGTTTAAAATCACAGTAACTAGCAAAAGAAACCTTGCTGTCAGCGGACCTGACAAGCGCTGTTTCGACACTTTGTAACTGTTTTGCACTTCGCAACAACTCAGCGCAGACATGATTCCCTTGAGTACAGTATCGCAACATGCTAGTTAAGCCGCTACAACAACAACTAGCCAGTTTAACACTACAATTTAAGAAATAGAAGTGTTATTGCAGCCCACGGCACAGCAGATTGACGGCATTGTTTACTATCACGTAGCCTACTTCCGGTCCGAGTCCTAAAGATGGCGCCCCGATTCATGTGTGACGTAACTTGAAACCCATCAATAGCAATTAGACTTACAAGTATACTGTATTTCAGTTTAGAAAAGTTGTATGAACTATACACTGTTAAATGGCAGCTCTTACTTCGAGAACATCATAGTTGCAGTCTTGGTGAAACTCCACATCAAACTCATGGATGGTGAGGGTGATGCTGCTGCCAGCGGCTGTAGTGATATGCCAGACACACTCCCTATTATCTGGATACCTGTTTGGGTAGCCTGGGCTGTTAAATGAGCCAGTGGAACCAAAGAGTTCTCCACCACATCCTGCAGGGAAAGACAGTATATTGGAGGGGAATAACGAGACAGTTTCCAAAAGGTTCTGGCCAATCATAATATAGTAAGGATCCAGACTTAAAAATCACTGTTTTACATTTTACATTTAACAATCACAGTGGGATTCCCACACCGTTGAACTTGAATTGAGTTCATTTTGTAGTGGTAAGGTCATTGTCCACTTCTCAGTTATAAATAGTTATTAATTATTCAACACTATTTTTGATACATTGACAATAACCTTTTAGGAGTTAACACAATCAAGATAGTCCATACAGTTCCATAAAAAAAAATCATAGGTCAATTAAAATCTTTATTTCCAGCTATACTGACTGTGCATTCCCGCTATTCCTTTTTAAGGCCTGAAGGCCTGAAGTACTAGGTCACACTTTCACCCAAATATATTGCAATGGTCTCACTGCAGGGGAATAAATATGGACAGTACAAACAGTGTGAATTCACTAGGTCAACTGGTCTGGCTTTGGGACCCACCATCATCCCGTCATGACAAGACAAGACCCAAAACGAGGAAAATGTTCAACTTCTAAAATGTTGAACAAAAAGACACAACATTACCAAAAAATGACACAAAATTACCACGAAAAAGACACAAAATTACCAAAGAAGACACAACGTTTTCCAAAAAAAGGCACAAGATTTCCAAAAAAGACACAAAATGATCAGAAAAAGATGTTAAATGACAGAAAAAGGCACAAAAACCCTAAAAAAAGACACAAAATTACCCCAAAAGACATGAAAACAAACAGAGTGTATAGACGGCATTAAAAAAATCCCCTTCAAAAT
>CAFUXE010001699.1:64005-84354 GCA_903364295.1 Serranus cabrilla | reverse complement strand
ACAGAATGATAGTTTTTTAGACAAAAATCAACATTTGGACATCCTATAATAAGGTGTTTTTCTTTTGACATTTTTAAATATAATATAGTATGCCATTTTTTTTCTTCCAGTTTTGGACACACTATAATATAATGTTTCTTGTTTTATATTTTTGGATATACTATACTATTACCCAGGTCCAACAGCATTTTTAGGCATTTTTGGGTGAACTACACAATGACCAATATTGGACATAATATAATTTAGTTTTTTTGTCATCTAGAACAGGGGTTTCAAACTGATCCAGGAAAGGGCAGAGTGGCAGAAACACACCTGAATCCAATCATTCAATCAGCTGAACTGTCTTCACTCAGTTGATTAGTTATCAGTATCACCTGTGCTCCTGGTTGGTTGGAACAAAAACCTGCAGCCACTCGGCCCTTTACTGGATCAGTTTGACACCCCTGGTCTAGGGGATATGCTTCAATAAATTAAAGAAAACACACTCTGGTGGCTGTGCTAAACAACACTTTAAGTGGCGGCTCAAACGCGTCTGCACATGTACTTTGCCCCCAACGAAATCCAGATTTTTTCTTGAGTAAGCAGAAAGGAAGTAAAAAAGCAAACATAATTTGTTAATTAGAATTTTGATGTTTAATTTATTTGATTTTTTTGCTATGTATGCTTAGATACTTTACTAAAGTATTCCCACAAATGCAACACAAAACATACTTCTATTCAAATACATCTTAAGGGGATAGTTTGAAGTTTTGACTCCACTTAGGTGACAGCTTAAGTTACTTTTCAGGTAAACAAATAAGCATTAATTATTGAGAATTTATCAAGATTTATCAAGGAATTAAATTTAATTGGGGACCCACTGAATTTCCCAGGTAACCACTGAAATCACCACCTCCTGTGGATCCACTTCATTGGAAAATTATCAACATCACTCAGAGGGCATTTGGAAAACATATCAGATTTATTTGTGTTTCATCTCATTAATGGATAACAGACTGACCAAGAAAGTTCTATCCGCGCAGCGCAGCGCACTTCAAAGAAGCTGGATTCGCGAGAGCTCAAGATCAAAGGAGAACCACATGTTCCCGTGGGAATTGTGAAGCCACGCGATAACAACCATGTAAAGACATATCGACGTGTAAACAACAGGCATTTTACCTTCCAGATGTTGATCTGCAGTTCACTTCGAGTTCAATTAACGTCTCTTAGTCCATGGCGTGCTTTTGATATAGAAGGATGAGATTTACGATCGACAACATGGTGCTTTATTTTGAAACATGGTGTTTTATTTTTTTAAACGACCGGATACTCTGTTCGTTATCATGTTTCATTTCCGGTTTGGTACGATCTGCTCTGCAGACATTGACGCGAACGTGAAGCGTACAGCGGCCAAAATAGAATGGCAGCGTATCTGAGCGCTCCAGAGACGCAGCGCCGTCGGCGGCTCGCGGCGCAGACGGTCCGCAGCGCGCGCTGTGTGAACACAATGATTGACTAAAGTGGAGGCTGAGTACGGCGTAGTGCGCGGCGCGTTGGCGTAGCTTACGCTGTATGTGTGAATTCGCCTGAACCAATTCTGCTTCTGCTTCGAGAAAAGGTTTTAATGATGGTAAATGAGTGTGTGTTCACCGAGAGTGCCACCCAGTGTTTACTGTTCGGATGTCACAATGCTTCGCAGTAAACTATTCTTTCCCTGAGCACAAGTCCTGCTCTATTTAAGGCTTCGCTTTACTCAAATTATTTTAAGTTGTGAGACGTTTAGTTTTTGCAAAGCTGTTGACCCGTGGATTTGGAGGATGGATTCATTGGAAACATGGCCAAAACTGCACATTGAAGAATCCAGTGGCAGAAAGGCGTTCAGTAACGCATGGGTCAACCGAGCCGGCCCCGAATGAAGCATAGTTGTTGAAACATGCCATTTGTAATGGCACCTAACTGTTACACAAAGCAGCCATGCCCTTAAATATGCATACCTTTGGATGAGAAGCTGCCAGCACATCACGTTGCCACCAAAGCCAGCATCAGGTCATCATCATCAATTTATTACTGATTATGCTGACTTATTGTAATGCAACTGCAGTTTATATAGTTGAATAGTGTGCATCTGTGTACCTTGAGGTTATCGTAGTCACAGCTGCTAGAGGTGGTCTCCAGCTGGAATGCTGTGAAGGTGTAGTTGACAGTGTTTCCATTGCTGGCTTGGATGGTCCAGCTGCAGTATGAGTTTTCTGCATAGTTGTTGGGAAAGTTCAGTGACTCCACCACTCCTTTGTATCGGCCCGAGATAAGCACGTCTCGGCATTCTGAAAACAAACATAACCAAGCACAAATACAAAATGTAATAGAAGAAAAAACGATATAAATTTGTCCAGGAGCTTTGGAAATGTTTGCTATAGTCTTGTTTGGATCAGCAGTTAAGGTATTCTCTATCTCAGCGGTTCTCAACTGGTCTGGCTTTGGGACCCACCATCATCCCGTCATGACAAGACGAGACCCAAAACGAGGAAAATGTTCAACTTCTAAAATGTTGAACAAAAAGACGCAACGTTGCCAAAAAATGACACAAAATTACCACAAAAAAAGACACAAAATTACCAAAGAAGACACAATGTTTTCCAAAAAAAGGCACAAGATTTCCAAAAAAGACACAAAATGATCAGAAAAAGATGTTAAATGACAGAAAAAGGCACAAAAACCCTAGAAAAAGACACATAATTACCAAAAAAAGACATGAAAACAAACAGAATGAATAGACGGCATAAAAAAAATCCCCTTCAAAATAAAACCACAGGATTTTTTTGCCCAGGTAAAGGCCCACGACCCACTGAAAACGGGTCCGCGACCCACTTTTGGGTCCCGACCCACCAGTTGAGAATCACTGCTCTATCTAACTACGCACATCTGTTAAAATGTATGTTTCAATTAAATTGTTAAAACTACATGTTTCTTTCCAGCATAACTGCAGAGAGTAGTGGTAATTAATTGAAGTCACTTCTTTACATGTTTTGGGTAACTTTTTTGTTTACAGAGTAAACATCTACTGAAAATGGGATTGAAGACAACAACATTGTATTATTCAAACCACTCTGAGTCCATTTACGAACTTTATGTTCCGAAGCTAGCCAAAATATAAAACATTATCGCATGTCCATAGTCTTTGCAATATCTTGCCAGCTTGTTTTTTCGTTTTAGTGTGTTCTCTTACTGGAGGTGTACGTTGCAATGAAGCCTCCTGCACTGACGCTTGAGTCAGTGCGTAGTTTGATGAAGAGCTGATTGCTGGAAGAATTGATGGTGCTGGGAGGCTGAATGCCACACAACTTGGCCAGCTCTGGAGCACTGCTGCTGTTACCATCATGCACCTGAACACAAGCACACACATTGAATGGTGAAACATGGGAAATAACATAAATGAATAGGAAACCTATGGTATTTTTTTTTTTAAATCATTAAAATGATTAGCATCTCCCAAAAGAAACAAAACTTTGGTGATTCTGGTGCATCATAGAAACAAATACAGAACTACTTTTAGAAAAATGTTGATCCATGGTGCTACAAGTGGTCAAAACTCCTGCTTTAACTGCACTTTTAACCAAAATCTACACTGATATGTTATTGATCATAGTGCACTCACGGCTTGTATTTACCGTCATTTTTGACAGAATACCATTACAGTTGTTTTTTTATTTATTCCTTTAATTCTTGATAAACATTGGTCAAAACTGAAGTCGCAATAACAAAACTCTTCACTGAGTCAACGATACAGAAGTCTATATTATGAACTATGAATCCATAAAACAACTGCAAAGTGCATTCACATACTGTGAGGAACAGTACTTACAGCCAGATAATCATAAGAGCAGCTGGAGCTGGACTCCAGGTGGAAATCTGAGAAAGAGAGGTGGAGCTGGCTGCCCTGGTTGGTCCTGATGGTCCAGTAGCACTCAGCATTAGGATGGTAGGGCAAGGGGTAGTTTGGGGAGGAAAATCCTCCAGATGCCGTTGACAACATCCCTCCACAACCTCGGAAATAGGAATAAAATCAAGTTTATTTGTGTCTGTCTGTGACTTTGAATCAATTTTCCTAAGAGATCTCAATGTGCAAATGTAATGCAATGAATCTCAGTGGCTATATATTTCATTTTTCTGATTAATCCGGCTCAGAGATTTAAAGTTTATTAACCACTCACCAGTCTCTGTGCCATCCCAATGGGCAGTGAATCCAGGACGTGTGATGGAGGAGTCAGAGCGGAATCTAACCCAAAGGCGGTTGCTATGGGATACCAGGACTGGAGGCCTCTGATTAGAACAGAACCGACCAATCAGAGGAGATGTCTCATAGCCACCATCCCTGCAAGACACCAAGTTCAAAATGTAAGTAGTTATACTGAATGAAAAAAGACGGTAAGAGTGCACACACAGCTTAGAAGTCAGATAGTTGTTATTAAGCCTGTTTTTTCCCCTACAATATTAATTATCTGCAAATATTTTTTCCAACAAAGAAGTAAAGAAGATGGTTGCCCTACGCTAGTGATGTGTCCATGAAGCCTCATGAACCATTTGCTTTCTTTTCCCCAACTCCATTTCACCCTGTGTTAGCCTGACATTGATTCAATTCAAGGTCCTACAAAGGACGCACCTCTCTAATGTTCATCATAAACTTTTGAACACAGGTCATTTAGGTGATAGATGCTGTATATATTCGGCCAGTCACACACATTTGTGGTCCTCTTTCTATGATACACTTTTAAAAGCCCTCAACTGGTGATGTGTCCATGAAGCTCCATGAACCATTGTCTTTATTGTCTGAGCCCACTAGATCAGAGGTTCTCAACTGGTCTGGCTTTGGGACCCACCATCATCCCATCATGACAAGACAAGACCCAAAACGAGGAAAATGTTCAACTTCTAAAATGTTGAACAAAAAGACACAACATTACCAAAAAATGACACAAAATTACCATGAAAAAGACACAAAATTACCAAAGAAGACACAACATTTTCCCAAAAAAAGACACAAAATTACCAAAGAAGACACAGCGTTTTCCAAAAAAAGGCACACGATTTCCAAAAAAGACACAAAATGATCAGAAAAAGATGTTAAATGAAAGAAAAAGGCACAAAAAACCTAAAAAAAGACACAAAATTACCCAAAAAGATATGAAAACAAACAGAGTGAATAGACGGCATAAAAAAAATCCCCTTCAAAATAAAACCACAGGATTTTTTTGCCCAGGTAAAGGCCCACGACCCACTGAAAACGGGTCAGCGACCCACTTTTGGGTCCCGACCCACCAGTTGAGAATCACTGCACTAGATGGTGCTCTCTATTCAAAAAAGGGCTGAAAGCACACTCTATTACCATTGCTTGAGCTTTTTTTATTTAAAGGTTGTGTCAGCGATGTTGGGCGCAAACATAAATGGTCACATTCACCTGATCCTTCCTCACGATCCGCTAGCTGTCCACCTCAAAAGCAGGGCGGCAAAAAGCCGCATCTCTGTGGGGCCCCCAGGCTCCGAGATCGTGCACAAAAACAAATGGGTCTATCAACCACTCGAAATCAAAATAAACAGTATTTCTACCAATCACCGACAATTGGTGGGTGCTGTGGGGTTTTTTGCACTTGTGCATGTGAAGTGGTGCGCATTTGTGATCATTTTGAAAGACGGACGGGAGGGGCGAGCTGGCTCAGTTTGTTTGGGATCTCACAACGAAGGTGAGGGCAACCAAGATCGCTGACACAACCTTTAAACCAAGAACTCAGAGTTCAAAGGCCCCAAAGATATTCAGTAATTTATTACCTGAGACTGAGAACAGTCTACAAAGAAAAACACATTCTGTAGCCTTACCTGATCTCGACAAAGTCAAATAAACAATTAGGAGGGGAGCCCTCCAGGTCAAAGCTGCTGAAGTTCAGCATAATCTGCATGTTGACTTGTACAATGATCTTGAAGACGCAATCTCTACTGTTGGGGTAGTTGGCAGGGTAGTTGGGTGAAAAGAAGGACCCTGTAGGGGTGGTGAAAATCTCACCACAGTCTGATAAGAGAGACAAAGGTTTAAGGACAGCCTTTTTCATTGGATCCAGAAAGAAATTTAAAAAAAAATATATACTGAACATAGTATATTGGGGGTTAGATCGCTAAATATACCCAAATACATAGACTGAAAGACTTATTTTACATTCAATACATCACATTGTAGAATGTCTCCTATGGCTACTTTCCTGTGACTTATAGAGTTGAATATTGTTTGTTTGAACAGTTTTTGTAAATGTCACTATATCTGCAAACAGATGTATATGTAGATGTATAAATGTATATTGTGGCAGTAAGATGAAAGATGATGATGCATATCAATTAAAGCAAAAGTCAGGTTAAACTCTGCTCCCTGGAGGACTCTGCATTATTTTACTTTCAATGTTGAGGATGCATTATTGTTGAAGAAGTGCTAATGTCAGTGTGAACACAACCGTGAACAGGCCTACAGCTAAAGCTTGTTCAACAGTGCAGTTCATTTCTGCAAAAATGTCCTAGTATCCACTTATGACTGTTCTATGCAGGAATTTTATTAGACTGCAAGGTAAATCATTAACTTAACACTGCCCAACAGGTCAGAAACTGTGGTGGCAGAAGACTGAACTCGTAAAATATTGGTTATGAGTTGACCTGAAACGTAAATTTGACAGAATCTGATCCTTTGCTTGGACTTTTTGATGTATTCCAATGGAAAATGACAGACTATATCCATCCTCCTTTGATCATATTTACATTGCATCTGAAATAAATTCCCTGAAAACTGAAAAAGTATTGTCTGGCCAGTTATGTACCTGTGGTTGCATTGATTGAGACATAGCTGGCAGAGAATCCCTCTGCAACCAAACTTGCGTCAGACACAAACAGCACAGTCAGCAGGCTGTCAGTACTGGTGATGGATGGAGGCACTGAACGGCCACAGTACCTACACAGAGAAAACACACAAACGCACATATCTCTTAACACAAAGCATATATATAAGTTATTAAAGTAACAGACAATGTCACAACTTTTATATATATATATATACAGTCTTGGAAAAAACTATTAGACCACCCTTATTTCCTTCAATTTCTTTTTCATTTTAATGCTGGTATCACTACAGGTATATTCATTGAAAAATACAATGAACACGACAAAAAATGCAGTTGATTTCGAAATACTTTATATCCTTTATGTACTTTATTTGACATGCTTAAGCTAAATTGTATTCCCGGCGTATATAAGAGGGCATTTCATGTCATAAGGAGTATTGCACATGCAGAGGCCCAGAGTGGTTAGATTCAAGCCATAGCACAACTCAGAAGTTGTCAGCTCTCACATAATTCCTACAACTAAATAATTATGTGAAGCCACAAAGGGAGCCATCATGGCACTGCTGGAAATTGGCATGAGTGAGAGACGTGTAGCCAAAAACTGAAGATCCCCAAGACAGATGTTCATTACATAAAGAAAAAGAAAGCCGAACATGGTACGACTACATTGCTAGCTGGTCGAGGCCGGAAATGTCTTTCTATCCCACAAGATTACCGTGCACTCATCCGTTCCTATGTCAGGAATCGTCGTCAGACCTCCGTGGACCTTCAAAATGAATGGGCACTGTTGAGAAACGTGACTTGTTCGGCGAAGACAGTTCGAAGCCAACTTCTTGAAGCTGGTCTGAAGTCACACAGGGCATGGAAGAAGCCCTTCATCAAAGAAAGGCAGAGGATGCTAGGGATCACAAGGCTTGGACTGTTGATGATTGGGCTAAGGTTCTCTTCAGTGATGAATCCAATTTTGGGCTGATGCCAACTCCAGCCAACTTACTGCCAAAGAGGAAGCCTGGAGAAGCTTACAAACCAGACTGTCTTGCCCCTACATGGGTGTGGATCCGTGATTATCTGGGGTTGTTTCAGTATGGGTGGAACAGGGCAAATGCAATTGTGTGAAGGGCGAACTAACCGGGTCTTCTTCCATCAGCTGATAAACTCTCTTCTGCCTCAAATGACTGGATTTTCCAACAGGACAATGCCCCCTGACACACGGCAAGGTCAGTTAAAGTGTGGATGGAGAACCAGAACATTCAAACCATGCCCTGGCCTGCTCAATCACCACATCTAAATCCAATTGAAAGCCTCTGGAACATCATCAAACTCAAAACGGAGAACCACAGGCCCCAAAACAAAGCACATTTATTTGAATTTTTGCAAAGGGAATCGACTGCTGTGACAGCAGAACAATGTCAGAAGCTGGTGAAGAGCATGGCTGCAGTCATCAGAAACAATGGTTATGCAATCAAGTACTAACTCCTGTGTGTATCATGTGAGTAACAGATAGAAAAGAAAACATGGAATGCCTAAAAGCACTGATTTTGGCAGTGCAATGCCATAACTATTGATGTAAGAACTTGATTTTGGTTATTATCAATAATAATATTTTTTCCCATGACTGAATATATGATACATATGCATCACATACCTGCCAATCTTCGTTCCGGTCTGCACGGTGCCATTGTCGTACACCTCCAGGTAATCAAAGTTACAGTTTACATGGTACTCCAGATTGAAGGAGTCAAACGACAGCTGGATCAGGTTGCCTGGGGTCACACTGATATACCAGGTACAGTTGGCTCCATGGGGGTAGTTGGTGGGATGTCCAGGGCTTGTGATGGTGCCTGAGGGACTGGTAAGGGTATCGCCACAGCCTGTTACAGGGAAAAAAAATAGTCAACTTTCGAAATCAAACACCTTACAAATAGCTTCAGAGAATTCATTACAGCATGTACAGGGAGGTGGATAACAACTTCCAAGTGTAAATATGAGAACACTGAGGAGAGTCTGAGTATGTAATTTTTTCTTTTTTTTATAAACTAGAAGTTTCCCAAAGGTTCTGAATTTCAGTGTTGAAACACAGATATTCATATAAATCCACATCCAGACAATTTTTAAATGTAGCTTTTTGCATTTCAAGCTTCCACTAGGTGCGGAGTAAGGTCTATTTATTTGCACAGCTATGCTCCTTTTAAAGTTCACCGGTTAACACCTTCAAAACAAAACAAGACATTATGGTGTAAAGCCTCAAACCAGGAGACAGGCAGACATAATCAAATAACATCAAGTCAAACCTAATATAACGATTTCAAAACCAACAGATAAACGCTGTATGTTACTGTTAGGATTTTTGCAAATAAACATTTTCTGTGGTGACATACACCATATTGGTTTCTTAAATCTTTGTAAAATGATAAACTTTTGTCACCTTCCAAAGCAGAACCATAGGCTGCCTCGAAGCCATGATTGCTAACAGAGGAGTCTGTCTTGAAGCGGATGTACATAGACCTCTGAGTGGACTGGAGCCTAGGGGGCATCGCAACACCACAAAATGTCCCCAATAGAGGAGAGCTAGGTGTGGAACCATCCCTGACCTGGAAGATGTAGAAAACATGCACCATTATAACATATATATATATATATATATAGAGAGAGAGAGAGAGGTTTAACATTTACTTACTTCAACAAAGTCATAACGGCAAGAGCCTCCCTCAACATCAAAGGACAGGAAGTTGAGGGTGACCACATAGCCCTCTGGCTGGTTAATTACCCACTCACAGACCTTGTTGTGGGGATAGGAATTGGGGTGGTAGGGAGAGCGAAACTCCCCAGTTCCAGACAAAGTACCTCCACAGCCTGGGGAGAGAAGGATTAACGATTGGTCAGTGGCTTTTGTAATGGAAACAGCTTGCGACAGCTTTCAAATCTGTGCCTAAATCTATGGTGGGGCCGGGCTATCTGTTCCCCTGGGGAAATTATTGAAAAGATGCTCATGGGACCAGGGCAGCAGGTCTTGTCAAGCAGCTGTTTTTCTGGGGGCAGCTTAAGACCTCTTTGGCACAACTACTACTGCCATACTACCTCCAGTCTCCCACCTTCTTTGGAACAACCATTTCCCAGGCAGTAGTCACCCTCTGTAGAGATGATCAGGTGATCAATTTCCAACTGTTTACATGAAAATGACAGAGTCCTTGCCTTCCTCGCTCTAGCTTGCGGATCCGAACTGGCCATGCATGCATGGTCCAATAGTGATATGTCTAGATGGTGCTCTCCATTCAACAAAAAGCACACTCAGTTACCATTGCTTGAGCTTTTTTCTTTAAACCAAGAGCGCCATCTAGTGGGCTCAGAAAATAAAGACAATGGTTCACAAGGCTACATTGACACATGCTATGATCCAACACTCAATCTTAAACAATGACCACATTGATTACGGCCATCCTCTGTTGGCATCCTATTTGAAGATTGGCCTACTGGGCTTGCCATTGCCAACACATAAGCATGATGTGTCGGATAATTTAAACTTATGTGAGGGCGAGATAGGAGAGTCAGGGGAATCCAAACAATGATATTTCTCGGAAAGGTTAATTACAGGTCTGAGGACAAACAACAGGCCTTGGCCAAGGCCGTGGTGTTCTAGGGCAAGTACGCACCAGTTTTGGCAATGGTTGGATCAAAGGAAACACATTTACTCAGGCCCTCTTTAGGCAAACACACACATTTACACACACACTTTCTCAAGTCCACGCATACTCCACACCCATACACAAGGCTGTGCTTAACCTTGGACCGTTTGGACTCTTATTTTGTCATTCTACAACAGATGTCATATCACATGTATGTAAATGTGTGGGGTCTTACCAACTGTGTAGACAGCCCTGAAACCAGCCCGGCTGACTGAGCTGTCAGACCTGAAACGAATCCACAAATAGTTGGCGGATGAGAGAATGGGAGCAGGCAGGGATGTCCCACAGTACTTCCCGATCAGAGGATCAGTTTCCATTCTGCCATCACGAACCTGGAAAGAAAGAGTATGGTAAATTATTTGTTTTGGCACCTTCTTGAAATGTGTTTTGTAGGATATGGGTTTGCAATATTTACAATTTATGTAAACAAGATAAATAAATCAGGATATATGGTTTGTGAGTAATGAACAAGCCTTACCTCCACATAATCAAAAGTGCAGCTGCTGTGAAACTCCAGGTTCATGTCGGTGAAGTTGAGGGACACCCTTTCATCCAGTGGCAACCTGATCACATAGATACACTGGCGGTTGTGGGCATAGTCGTTAGGCCAGTTGGGGGAGATGATGACACCCTCACTCTCAGTGAAGGTACCACCACAACCAGGGTCACCTGAAACACAAAACATCCTACGGTGAGAGTTTCCATTACGTATTTAGCTGATTGCATAGAGCAGACCATTGGTGCTGCATTTACTGGAGATCAACTGCTTACTTTGTAGGGCTTCATTCTCAAGGGCCCTTGTGCTGAAGCCAAACACAGGTCTAGTCACATTGTGCCCCAAGCTTCTGCTTCTATTCACCTAATCACATGTGCTTCCTTAAGGCAGTATTATTAGGCAACACCCCATGAAATGTCAATTTAATGTCAACTGAAACTGATCACATCTAAACTTCAACCATGCCGCAGAGACAAAAAAACGAACTGGAAACGTCGTCGTACTTGGCCCTGAACACCTCCAACTCACATTGGCCCTCATTAACAAAACGTGCGTACGGCGAAAAAAGTGGTTGCACGATAATTTCTACGAAAAACTCGGCATTTATCAATTTGGACGTGAGCGTAGGGTGCAATCAGATCTCACGTCAGGTCTCAGCTCATGTACGCAATTTTGAGTCTGCGTGAAGTCCTCATGTCTGAGTCTTATAATTGTTCGAGGCTGTTATATCGATGCCTAGAGTGGATAAAACTCTGTGGTGTTTGTTTGTTAAATAGTGACAAACCAAAGCATGTTGTATCGTTCATCATTAAAATATCATGTAGATGCTTCTATAGACACACTTGGAATATGATCATGGCTTATAATGCCATTATATGCTTGCAAAATCATATGATTGCTCACTTAATAATTCAGAGTAAAGGACAATATCTGTGCCATTTGAATTGCTATATTAGCATGTATCCTCATTCGTTGCTCCAGGAAGTATATCTGGCAGCAGATATTTTTTGTAGTTCGGAATTAAGCCAAAATAAATAACAGACGGAATGTCACTCAGGCTTATTATTATGCTATAATAGTTTCTGGACAACAATTGCCTCTGTGGCACATGCGCACACAAAGTGGGGTACATTTAACAATTGCCTTTGGACATTTAACAGTATTTGTTAAGTATAATCAAGTATAGAATAGCACCAGTACGGAGAGTTTCTTACTTGGTGATGTTGTGTATACAATGTGGAAACCTCGGTCAGAGACACTAAAGTCAGAATGGAAGTGGATCCATGCATTTGGGCCAGTGGTCTGAAGGGGAGCAGGTGATGCAGTACTGCAGTACTTCCCCAGAACAGGGTCTTCAGGTAGCAGACCATCCCGGATCTACAATATTTGACCAAAAAGAGACTATAAATAGAAGAGCAACTGCAAGAAGTTGTAAGGCTCTGCTACATGGTAGGCTTTTTGAATGAAGAGGTACCACTTGTAGCATACAGTGCGGAAACTTGACAAAATAGCAAACAAAAATAACAATAACTGTGCCAGTGTGACAGTACTTTGCATTCAGAACTAAGCCAGATTTTCTATATAGACCATCAGGTAAGTAATTGTAAGGTAAGATAATCATTAGAGCAGTGATTCTCAACTGGTGGGTCGGGACCCAAAAGTGGCTCGCGGACCCGTTTTCAGTGGGTCGTGGGCCTTTACCTGGGCAACAAAATCCTGTGGTTTTATTTTGAAGGGGATTTTTTTAATGCTGTCTATTCACTCCGTTTGTTTTCATATCTTTTTGGGTAATTTTGTGTCTTTTTTTTAGGGTTTTTGTGCCTTTTTCTGTCATTTAACATCTTTTTCTGATCATTTTGGGTCTTTTTTGGAAATCGTGTGCCTTTTTTTGGAAGACGTTGTGTCTTCTTTGGTAATTTTGTGTCTTTTTCTTTGGTAATTTTGTGCCATTTTTTGGTAATGTTGTGTCTTTTTGTTCAACATTTTAGGAGTTGAACATTTTCTTCGTTTTGGGTCTTGTCTTGTCATGACGGGATGATGGTGGGTCCCAAAGCCAGACCAGTTGAGAACCTCTGCATTAGAGAATATGGTTTATACACCATTGTTCTAGTTAAAAAAATATACCTTACATCAAAATCTGTATCCCGGGCAGCTATACTTTTGAAGCAATGTTTTACTGACAAGACAATACAGCTGTGACAGATTACCTATGAACATTTTGATATTGAATGACCTAATCCAACTCACCTCCAGAAAGTCATAGTTGCAGTCAGGGTGCTGCTCAATACTGAGAGTCCCAAATGCAAATGTAATGAGTAAGTTGGGCTCCACTGTCACCGACCAATAGCAGTCTCGGCTCGGTGGATAGTTTCCGGGGTATCCAGGTGAGTTAATGTTGCCATATGGGGTGGTGAGTTCTCCTCCACAAACTGAGACAAAAAGGAGATTTTGACGAAAAGGATGAACACGTATGTCTTATTATGCCCTTCACCACTAATACCTTGGAGCAACACATTTAGAATTTAGAGTCCTACAGTTGTAGATGTACAACTATTTCATAGTTAAGGTTTTTGTAAGAAAGAGAGGGGTCCATTGTACAGAGTTATAGACTTTTTTTACTGACTGGATTTGTGTCATAGTTGTTTTATTTATTGTATATACATCATCTCAGCCAAACGTATGTGTGTGTGAGTTTGATCAAGTAAAACATACAACTTACTAACCTACTTTAAGGATTATTCACTAACCAAACACAATCAGATGAAACCACCCTACCTGGGTCCTGAGACTGCCAAGCAACTGTGAAGCCACCAGCACTGATAGAGTGGTCTGAGCGAAACCAGAAATACAAGGAATTGTGCGAGCTGTAGAGCTCCTGTGGGTTATTTTCACCACAGTATTTTCCAATCATGTAAGCAGAGGCACTGTCCCCATCATGAATCTGAAGGAAGTCATAGTTGCAGTTGGCGCTGGTCTCCAGATGGAAGAAAGGGAAGGTAATACGCAGAATCTAAAGAGGAGATAACATAGAAATCAGGATCTATGTTAATTGGCCACTTATAAAATATGATTACATCAAATAACGATAACAATTTCCTTTTGTCTCTTTCTTTTATAGGTGGTCAGACAACACATATATACTTTCCATGGTTCAGTTGGTCTCAGCATTATTAACTAGTAATGTGTCCATGAAGCCTTTTGAACCATTTTCTTCATTTTCTGAGCCCACTAGATGGCGCTCTTGGTTTAAAGAAAAAAGCTCAAGCAATGGTAACTGAGTGTGCTTTCAGCCCTTTGTTGAATAGAGAGCACCATCTAGTGGGCTCAGAAAATAAAGAAAATGGTTCACAAGGCCTCATGGACACAACACTACTTTTTTAGGCATTCCTGGGATATCGCATTCACAAGAATGTGAAAGAGGTGAGGTCACAGTGACTTTGACCATTGACCTTTAATCACAAAAATCTAATGGTGTCATCTTTAAGTCCAAGTGGAAAATTTAAGTGCAAAATTAAAAAAAAAATCCAACCAACCCAAAATACATTCAGCTACGGCTGTCGCCCGCACAGAGACATAAAATTGTCTGTTTGATGTTAAAATTAAATAAACCTTTGATGGATATCAAACCTACATATTGAAACAGGAAAGGGGTAATTTGTAGTGATGTGTCCATGAAGCCTCGTGAACCATTTTCATTATATTCTGAGCCCACTAGATTGCTTGAGCTTTTTTTCTTTAAACCCAGAGTGCCATCTTATGGAAGCCCATTTCCGCCACTTGATGAAAAAAAAACGCAATCTAATAACTCAAAATAATGAGATAGTAAGTCAAAATAAGTAGATGCTAAGTCAAAATAATGAGATGCTAAGTCAAAGTAATGAGATACTAATAATTGAAAGCCACACTACTTTGGTGTGACCATTACGATTGTCCACATAAGTACAAATGACAATGTAGTAAAATAGTGTTGGTTTAATTGAGTATTCTGTACATAAAGTTAAGTATGGGATGCATGTTGGTCCCCAATTTCCACTGAATCCACCCCGACATCGACAAGGTGGGTCTTCGACGCCGGACCCGATATCAGTGTGTCAGTTTGACTTAGTATCTCATTATTTTTGACATAGCATCTCATTATTTTGACTTAGCATCTCATTATTTTGACTTAGCATCTCATTATTTTGAGTTATTAGATCGCGTTTTTTTTTTTCATCAAGTGGCGGAAATGGGCTTCCATACCAACCAGTGGGCTCAGAAAATAAAAAAAATAAGGTTCAAGAGGCTTCATGAACACATCACTAGTAATTTGTTCAATGAAAACAACCTATATAGAACGGTATATCGTCAGCAGAGGAGCTAAAACAAGCCCATACTACCTGTCCATAATGACAAAGAAACCTTAATATCATTTACATAAGTAAGAGTAACTGCACCTTACCTTGTCTGGGTCAATGCGGATCACCCAGGCACAGCTGACCTGGTGATCATATTCATCATGACCTGGTGTGTTGGGATAACTGAAGGAACCGGCAGGGCCACTCAGGTAACCGCCACATGCTGTAAACACACATTCATTGATTTAGAAAAAGATATTACCGTTCATAATACATACCATTATATGAGTGGTGATAAACACAGCCGCCCATCTCTGTTAAGTAGTGATGTGTCCATGAAGCCTTGTGAACCATTTTCTTCATTTTCTGAGCCCACTAGATGGCGCTCTTGGTTTAAAGAAAAAAGCTCAAGCAATGGAAACTGAGAGTGCTTTCAGTCCTTTGATGAATAGAGAGCACCATCTAGTGGGCTCAGAAAATAAAGAAAATAGTTTACAATGCTTCATGGACACCCTCATCCAGTCCCCTAACTTCCTCCTGTGTATTACCTTGCTGTGCAGTCTGGCAGAGTGGGCCAGTCCACTGGGCATTGCAAGTACATGTGAATCCATTAATGCCATCCGTGCAGGTTCCTCCATTCTGACAGGGGTTGCTTAAGCATTCATTGACATTCTGGTCACAGTTTAATCCTTGCCAGCCAGAGTTGCAGTTGCAGATGTAGCCAGGAGCTGAGGTGGTGGCCTGTGATAGCAGTAGTGCACTAGTCAGACATAATTAATTTGTTGTACATTTTACAATTGCCTTTGGACATTTAACAGTATTTGTTTAGTATAATCAAGTATAGAATAGCACCAGCATTATCCTTTAAAATAAGTAAGTACAATCACATATACACACAGTCAAACACACTCACCACACACTGTCCATTAACACAGGGGTTGTTGGTCTGACAGATGTTGCTGGTTTGGGTACAACCAGTAGGTCCATAACCATTACCTATGTAGCCTGGTGGGCAAGTACATATAGGGAGGCTTGTGCCTGTTGGATGCGAGATGGTGAAGTGAGAAGACCAGTACATTATCAAGTTCTACATCTTCTGGACACAGAATAATTTGTAGCCTTGTACAGCTTGTATACCAGTGTAAATTTACTGTCAAAATAACTCAACACACAGCCATAAATGTCTAAACCGCTGGCAACAAAAGTGAGTACACCCCTAAGTGAAAATGTCCAAATTGTGCCCATTGTCACTATTATTGCATTTCATACAATCCCTTTTCCCTTGACAATTTGTGAAGCATAGTTTTGTAGTGCAACTATGTACACTGCTCAAAAAAATGAAGGGAACAATTAAACAACACAATGTAACTCCAAGTCAATCACACTTCTGTGAAATCAAACTGTCCACTTAGGAAGCAACACTGACTCACATGCTGTTGTGCAAATCGAATAGACAACAGGTGGAAATTATAGGCAATTAGCAAGACACCGCCAATAAAGGGCTGTGCGCTTTTCTAGTCTTTGCGACCACTCAAAGCGCTTGGCTGCTGGTTGGATGCTTTAGTCCAGGTCTGGGAGGAGATCCCTCAGGGGACCATCCGCCACCTCAACAGGAGCATGCCCAGGCGTTGTAGGGAGGTCATACAGGCACGTGGAGGCCACACACACTACTGAGCCTCATTTTGACTTGTTTCAAGGACATTACATCATCAGGCTGTAGTGAGTTTTTCCACTTTAATTTTGACTCCAAATCCAAACCTCCATGGGTTAATAAATTTGATTTCCATTGCCAATTTTTGTGTGATTTTGTTGTCAGCACATTCATTTATGTAATGAACAAAGTATTTAATAAGAATATTTCATTCATTCAGATCTAGGATGTGTTATTTTAGTGTTCCCTTTATTTTTTGGAGCAGTGTATGATTCTCTTTATTCAGTTTTACCATGACTAATATTCCCAATAGATGATACTCAGAAGATACAAGAAGTAATAAAATCCTATATATATACATTATATATATTTGCTCTTACCTGGGGTGGAGGAGCAAGTAGCAAGAGGGTGACAGCCTCCATTGTTGCTGGCACAGATATTGGTCTGAGTGCAAGTTTTCCCATTCCCCTCATAACCTACACAAATAAGTTAATTGTTATTATTAACTGGAGATTCCTCAATAAAGGCAGTATACATTTAATGTTGGTGTGTCAAATATATATATATAACCTGTTGTTCAGGTTGCTTGCATCACCAAGATCACATATGTATGTATATTTGGTTATTTTCTCAGTTAAGGTGCGGAAATCCTGCAGTTGTGCATAATGGATATCCAGATCATACAACATCTGTGACAGTCATGCTAAATGTATGTGCTCATGTGTTTTCTCCTCTTATACCTGGAGGACAAGGACCACAGTGGAAGGAGCCCATGGTGTTCAGGCATTGCACCACAGGAGCGGTGGAGCAGCCTCCATTGTTGGTCAAACATTCGTCCACATCCTGACAGCTGTAGCCATTGCCTTGCCAACCTAAGATATATCAGAGGAAATAAGATCAAATCTCCATTTGTTAAGGCTTTACATTAAACCAGAGGTTCTCAACTGGTCTGGCTTTGGGACCCACCATCATCCCGTCATGACAAGACAAGACCCAAAACGGGGAAAATGTTCAACCTCTAAAATGTTGAACAAAAAGACACAAGATTACCAAAAAATGACACAAAATTACCAAAAAAAAAGACACAAAATTACCAAAGAAGACACAACGTTTTCCAAAAAAAGGCACACGATTTCCAAAAAAGACACAAAATGATCAGAAAAAGATGTTAAATGACAGAAAAAGGCACAAA
The DNA here is from genome assembly GCA_903364295.1 of Serranus cabrilla. Lineage (NCBI taxonomy): Eukaryota > Metazoa > Chordata > Actinopteri > Perciformes > Serranidae > Serranus > Serranus cabrilla. The sequence goes on along the minus strand of CAFUXE010001699.1, from coordinate 66,147 downwards.
AACCCTAAAAAAAAGACACAAAATTACCCAAAAAGACATGAAAACAAACAACAATTTTTTTGCCCAGGTAAAGGCCCACGACCCACTGAAAACGGGTCCGCCACCCACTTTTGGGTCCCGACCCACCAGTTGAGAATCACTGCATTAAACCATTGTCACATGGAGAGCTACAAAACTGTAGTAAGCTAAATTTGTTGTACATTTCGTGTGAGCTATTATGTGGCATATCTGATGTATTTGTGTTTGCATTGAGTTGTATTTGCTTGATGTCAGAAAAAGGGCTGGAGCAGGATCAGTACAATTTTATTAGGATAAAAAAAAAATATCAGCAGCTGACAAAGCTCAATTAAATCAACATAAAATTTTGGTGTTTGTGTTTCATTGGAAACTCAAACTCATACTCATCTTCCACATCACTGATGTAACTGTATTGACTAGTTCTCTGCATATAGAGTTATTTTAAGCCTAATCCTCTTTTCTTCCTCTAAAAAGTGGTTTTGTTACCTAATCTTGAATAGTTCCGTATCCCAATGTTACCAACACATGGGACTTCTCTTTTGCTGTTTAACAACCTATCATTATTCAAATTGTTCTTGCTCCATCCTTATTGTTCTACTCTTTTACATCCAAACTGTACTGTGCTAGGACTTCACGGTTGCCTATTGTTTCCAAGTTGCAAAAATCAGTTATCAGCCTGTTTCATTAAAAATAGTCATTTACCAGCTGGACAGGTTCCACAGTAGAAAGAACCCTGAGTGTTGTAGCAGGGAACAACAGGGTTGGTGGAGCAGGGTTTGTTGGGTAGGTTACACTCATTAACATCAGCCACGCAGGACGGGTTCCCAGCTGGAGCTTCCCAGCCACTCTCACAGATGCATTGATATTTGGGCTGTTAATTGAAATAAAATAGTCACAGTATGAAACAATGTCATTCACAATCATTCCGGCCTATTTCAATGCATCCTATTTAGCATCACAAATCAAGGAGAGGTGTCAGAAGCTGGTAGGTTTACATTAATATCAGCAGTCAATGTTTATACAAGATTAAAAATGTTTTTGCACCATATTTTACTGAAATGTCCTTGTGGAATGACATGGATGCTCTGTTGTAACAATTAATTATAGCCACTTGCTGCTTCAATCAGTGACATAACAAAGTTAGGCATCGAAACTTTCATGAAGAATCATGACAAGACATTAATTGATGCCCATAAAACTGAGAAAATAATTGAAATATTGACAGATTCAGTCTGGACCAGTAGCAAAAGCTTCCGTTCCTCTGCCCTATTCCAATCAAACTTGGCCTCTATGCTTCTCTCTCATGATATAAATGACACTGTATTATGAATTATTATGAATATATATATTACGAATATATTATGATTATTATATTATTATTAATACCTTCAGAGTTCAGCATTAATGTATTATTGTCAAAGCTACCATTGTATCATTTGTACCACTGCCATTTTGTTATAGCAAAAACACAACTGTCAATCGACAATTTTGTTTAACCTTGAAAGAAATTACAAATCTGAACTTTATCTTTTTTGAAAAACAAAAGCAATATATTCTATGACGTATATTTTCTATGTATTAAATATAGTGACTTAAATTAAGTAATTGGTTACTAGTGTTGTGTCAATGAAGCCTCATGAACCATTTTCTTTATTTTCTGAACCCGCAAAATTATTCTCTATGGTAGATGGTTCTTATTCAACAGAGGGATGAAAGCACAATCAGTTACCACTGCTTCAGCTTTTTTTCTTTAAACCAAGAGCGCCATCTAGTGGGCTCAGAAAAGAGAGAAAGTGGTTCGCAAAGCTTCATGGGCACATCACTACTGGTTACCTGTCCAGGCACGACGCGGTCTGCATCAATACATGTGCCATGTACACAGAGGTCCTGTCCTGCATTCCTGCAGTCATCATATCGCACTGTACATTGAGGCCCAGACCATTCTGGAGCACAGTTACAACTGCACAGAAAAAAAGTTTCAATAAGATACCATAAGAGTAGCTGTAACAAGCAGAAAGTTATTTATTATGTATGCAATATTAAGTATGTTATTCAGGCCTCAAGCATATATTTTATCACTGACCCCTATTGATATCTAATATTCTATACAGTGAGAGGGTCTTC
>CAFUXE010001698.1:28523-75025 GCA_903364295.1 Serranus cabrilla | reverse complement strand
ATTCTTATTGCCCACCAAGGACTTCCGGGAACTATCTGAAGTCTACATGGATCACGTGACGAGTAACCATTTTGAACTTCCGTTGTCGCGACTCTCTCTTTCAAGGGCTCTGCTCTGATCCAGTTGATTGCGATCTCAGTCCGCCCGGTAACAGGTGCTCTCTGCTCTCAACACTAAGGAGTCAAACCGTGGATGTAATGACGGAGTTCGAGGTGGAAGATGACCTGTAGAAAAGTGTGAAGAACTCTGTGCGGAGGAGAAGTCACAAGGTAAATGTTTTATCGTCGACTTTTATTCTCTTATCTTACAAACTTGCCGTGACGTGTACTACAGCTCCACATCCTCACATCCTGCAGGAACAGGTGCTTCCAGCTCACAGGTGTTACCGTCAGGTTCCGTGTTTTATCTGCTGTTCATGCAAAACATTATACAATGGGCCTTTTCTTTGGGACACTTATTCTAAAGTTGAACTTTTCTATTCAAAGAATTAAACAAGTTTAGTCACGCAAAGCGCAGAAATAGATGGACTTGAAACCCATAACACATGACATCTGTTCATTAATTTAATATTTTAACCACCATAACAACTGTATATATTTATGTTGTATTCCATATATACACAAATGGTCTTCAAGTTATATGGCAAAACAAACCCCATCAAAATAAAATGAATTCATGGAATTAATTCAAGAGCTATTAATCTTTGTTATACATATAAAAATTGTACTGAAGACTGAATAAAGAGGGCTGTGGTGCTGTTTTTTTTTTGTTGGCAATGCAAGAGAGGTGTTTGTTATTTGGCCTTTTATAAATATGGAGGGGATGTACAAAATAATACCAGCAAGGCAACTCAAAAGAAAAAGCTGCTACTCACAAAAGTATTCAAAAATCAAGACCTTGAAAAAATTATAGGCAAAATGAATGTAGACTTCAGAGTAGATGCATTAACATTAGATTATAGTGGTGTACCTAATAAAGTGGACATTTAATGTGGACTGTTAATCGGCACACGCATGCTTTTACTTTTATAAATAACCAAAGCTTCAAATGCATGTTTATGACTACAAGACCTACTTTGGTAATCAATTAATTTCACAGCAAAAATTTTAACAAGTGCTAAACAGTGCTGCTATTTTTTGTTGTTGCACATGTAATACGTTTGGGGTTTTGAGATTTCAAAATAACAAGCACCACTTTTAGATGGAAAATGTACAGGTAATAAGGTGTCAATATAAGATAGTTTTCTTTGGCTGGAATGAAAATTTAACCTTTAATGTGGTTTGTGCACTAATTTGGCACCAATATGACCGTGAGAATTCTCAGAATTAAAATAATATAATAATAAATAGCTAGATAAAGTGTATGTACAGTATGAGTCACTTGCTAAATATTTAAATAAATAAAAAATAAAAAGATAAAGCTGATGAATCAGGCCGCTCTAGCATTTAAGGCATGCGTTGTACTTAGAATTTGTGTTCAAAAGTGTTTTTTGTATTATTTCCGTCTCTCTGTGTCTTCCAGTTTAAACCCATCAAGTGATCCATGCGAAACCAATCAGGAGAGACCTTCAGCTGCCAATCATGAAGAGAAACAAACAGATTGACGTGAAGCGTGCCCTCGCTCTTGCCGGCACTTTCAACTTCCTGTGCTCCTGTGCCGCAGCCTGCCTGCTGCCCTTCCTCACCCTGTACTTCAGACAGCTGGGCCTGACTCCTGCCATGACAGGCATCATCATGGGTACCAAGCACCTCATAGTGCTGGTCTGGAGCCCCGCAGTGAGCCTGCTCTCCAAACACTACAACAAGAGGCGAGTGGTGATAAACGGCTCTCTGGTGTGTTCGGCGGCAGTCGCTCTGGTTCTGCTGCTGATCCCGTCTGCAGATGTGCACGCTCAGACTGCCAGCTGTAACACGTCTGATCTGAGCAGCGGTCCGACACAAAGTCCAGGTGCTGACTTGCTAATAAGCAGCATAGCACCTTCCACATCAGCTGGAACTCACCTTAAAATCCACACAGCTCCCAGTTTGCTCCCTGTTTCCCAGTTTGCTCTCACTTCTCCTGCAGAAACACTCACTGATGCTAAATCTGCTCCTGTGATGACAAGCAAAACTGCACATAAAAAGCATGCTAAATCCCGAACTCGGACGTCACAACAGAATGTATCAGCAGAGGTCAGCGTCACTGCTGGAAAACCAAAGATCAGCAGCTCAGTTATGTCTCAGACCAACAGCTCCTCAAGGAGGAATAGGAGGTCAAATCTTGGATCAAGATCAGAGGAGCAGCTTGGAGAAAAGACGACAGAGGAAGAGGAGGGCCACTTTGAATTTCTGGGCAGCCTTAAGGCTATGGACCCTGAACACCAGGTCTTCTTCTTGATCCTCATCATCGTGTCTGTGTGGGAGTCTGCGTCAGCCCCTCTGGAGTGGACTGCAGATGACGGACTATACGAGTATCTGGACTTTGCGGATGCTTCAGACCGCTACAGCAGCACCGGGGTGTGGGGTTTACTTGGAGCGGCATGTGGCGTCGGAGGAGCAGGTTTGCTTGTCAGCCAGTTAGGCTGCCTCATAGCAGGCCAGATGCCCCGGAGCGCGGTGCATTTCTACTGCTACGCTGGAGTGTCTGCTCTGGCCCTGCCTGCAGCCGCCTGCCTCCCTCTCTACCTGAATAAGAAGCGAGACAGAGCCAACGGGTTCCTGAAAGCCGTGCAGCTGGTGCGCGGCTCCCCCCGCGCTCTGCTCTGCGCCGTCACCACCCTGCTGATCGGGGTCTCCGGCTCAGCCGTGGATAACTTCCTCCTGTGGCAGATGCAGGATCACGGGAGCAGCGAGCTGCACATGGGGCTGTCTCTCGCCCTCGCTCTGCTCTCACAGGCTGCCTTCCCTCTGTTGGCTGGCCGAGTCTCCAAGCTCCTCAGCCCGGGACGAGTGCTGGCTGTTGGGGCTGCGTGTCTCGGGTTGCAGTGCCTCTATTACTCCTTCCTGTGGGGGCCGTGGGCCGCCCTGCCCGCTCAGGTGTTGAGCTGTTTCAGCAGTGGAGCCCTGTGGTGGGCGGTGAGGGTGCAGTGTGAGGATGTGGCCACGCCGGGGGCTGAGAGGAGTGTGAGGAGGGTCTACGGGACTCTTTCTCTGCACCTGGGGAGCGGGCTGGGGAGCTTTGCTGGAGGGTTTGTGGTCCAGAGGTTCGGCCTCCCGTGGCTGTTCAGAGGAGTAGCAGTGGGTTTGATGGCGTGGTGTGTGTGTCTGCCTCTAATGCAGTGGAAAGCCCCTCGCCAGCGCAGGATTAACTATTCTCGCCTTCTGGCGGCTGATGCAAGTGAAGCCAGTGACTCTGAGTCTGAACAGGAGAGAGACTGGTTAGAAAAAGCAATGGAAGACGACAGAAGCAATAACAACAATGGAAGGAGGATAAACCACTGAAAGCATGAGAAGGGTCTGGCTGCAGAGCTCCAGGCTGGGACCCACCTCCTTCATCCCCCTTTCTAGTCCTGAGCTTGGAGGAGGAAGTGTATGTCTGAAATGAACCTGGTTTCATTCCTTTGAATGCTGCGTGTTTCATGCTTCTTGTGGTCAGTGCCGTCTGCAAGGCGTAGATGGTGCACCGGGGTGCTGCAAACATCTGGTTGTAATAATAATACAGTTGAATCTAAACAAATACATATAACTCTTATTTTATTTACCATAAACAATGCAAAAACATGATGTCGCCTAAATGTGAAACCAAATGTGATCAGTCAGCTGATAGGCCTACTATACAGTAGGCTACTTATTTATTAATGATTAATGATTAAGTCCTTTCAAACAATACAAAGCACAATATGATATCTGGCATGTAAATGTTGTTTGTAGCTAAAACCTATGTGTTTATGGAGGTCATAAACACATAGGGGGCCACTACTGAAACTGCTGAACCCCAAAGTGTGAGTCTACAAAAGGACAGTTTGAACTCTTCAAATGTACATCAAAACACCTCATAACTATACTTTGGCTTTTATGCATCATTTTGCAGCTAATCTGATCATGTCAAAATAATTTGACATGATCTTATTCTTCTCTGTTTATTGACAAATCAAATAAAGTTTAAAGGTGTATAGCGCCACTTATAGTGTGGAGTGTGTAGACGTCGCGCTTGTTAGGTCAATGAAAGCAATTAAGCTTTTTATTATTTCTATTCATCAGCTATAATTTCATTATAGGTAATGAATCAATATTATGATTAAACATAATATCACTTTCCCATTATCAGCCGATAATTTCTCAGCTCGATATTTATCATGACATGTCACTCCTTATCATCAGCTACAGGCCATTTCAACTCTGACAGGTTTAATTCAAATCCAGCTGTTGACTTTCATCATTTCTCATAACTTTCTCATCATAATTAAATGTTGTGATTCCCATTTTATCAGTCAGAGTGTGAGCTGTACTGATGGACTGTGGGATTATGTCTCTGCACCACCTGAGCCTTTATGTGAATTAGCATAAGCAATCATTCATCATCTATAATGTAAACAGTGCAGAAGAAGAAGGACTCAGCAGCCCGTCTGTGGTCCAACAGCTCCGCCATCATGACAGTAGAAACACTGACACTCTCAGTAGGAGTGTAAACACAAGACGTGTGCACAAGGTGAGGCCAAACTCGACCCGAGCACACCCCCACAGCCTGTTTACCTACAGCTGAAGTCATTCACTGTGACTGTGTGAACTGATAAAGTGACACAATGTGCCGAGCCGAGTTGTGTTGATGTCTTTGTTTATCTGTATCAGGTTTGTCTAACCTGTATTTCAAGGTGACTGCTGAACATACTTCACATCAAGTGTCCTGTTTTCTTCTGTTAGGAGGAACTGCGACACAACGTTTGTGAGAGCGGAAAGTGTTGTGTTAAGATAGAAATGTTGAATGTGGATTACTGATGCTGCATTTTTATGTTATGAGGTCAAAATTAATACAATTTTAAAGGCTCCTGAATGTATTTTGTCCAGAAAGTTTCTATATACTGTGAAGATCCAGCCCCTTTGTATCGAAGAGTCACCTTATAAATAAATATTCTTACAAATCAGCTGCCAAAATAAACGTTTGCTTTCTCTCCAAATCCAGAGAAATACCTTCAGACTCAGTTTCAGGGGTATCATTTACTCATTATGTCTTTCTTTTAAATTCCTTTAAAGCTCTGTCTAGTTACCCCAAAAGAAAAATTAGATAATATATTTTATTACCTAATATTCATTCTTTTTTAGAATGTTAACCCTTTAAATGCCAGTTTGTTTACAAAAAATATAATTTTTTTAACCAACAACAATTCTGATCATTGCTACCAAAGATTTGTTCAATTTCAGAATTCACTATTTAAATGCCAGTTGTTGTTTTTTTAACATAATGCCACTGTTATGAAAAGAAAAGAAAACTTTAATTTCCATGAGGATTTTTTGGGGACAAGTCAAGAATTAAAAACATGATTTTGATGCAATGCAATGCTACATAATACAGCAGCAATACCTCCAGTGGAAACCTGGAAAAAGGCAAGAATTGGCCTCATAGGCAACCATGAGAAAATGGTGGAAAAAAGTAAAAAAAAAATGTAAAATTTTTAGGGCAGGGCTCTGGATTAAATATTGTGATTTTAACAGGTTTCAAAGAGACATTTTTGTCCTTAAATTTCGGAGTGGCTAGCTCATGATTATAGGAGCTGAAGTTTAACTTACAAAATATATATATAAAGAAGAAATTCATACCCCTGCCAAAATGTTTGCTCTATGCACGAACAGCCAATAGGATCTTGAAACTAAAAAGCTGAGAATGTCCCCAGTGAAGTGACGCTCTGTGCTGGAGGCCTGTCTGTGTCTGTGTAGACTCACAGAGGAGTGGATGAATGTAGAGACGTGTATGAGTGGGACGCTGCTACCTATAGCTCAGTGGCAGCTCCTTCATGCAGACAGATCTCCAAACATCTGGCGAGGCCCTCGAGGATCGGGCTGCATGAAATTCCCATCATGTAGTTAAACAGCTGAGCTCAATCAGGCACAATGAAAAGTGATGGTGAAAGACAGCTTTATTCTCCTGTGGAGAATGGTGCTGTGGTGGTTAGAGCCTAGCAGACTGTTAACATAGCAGATGTCTGTTATTTCAGTCCTTTTATTTCATCTTTTAGGACAGATGTTTACTCCCTTTTGGAGACAAATTCAGTGAAGTCCTCGGCTTCAGCTTTGCAGTGGTAGAATGTAACAGTACATCTACTCAAATACAGCACTTCAGTACAAATTTACTCAGGATACTTTTAGTATTTTTTTGTGCTTTAGATACTAGTCTAGCCATGAAAAATGGTAAAATGTGTGTGTGTGTGTGTGTGTGTGTGTCACAGCCCGCCGGCAGGTGGCGCCCTGCAGCGCAGCTCCTCCGTGCTGCTGACATCCACCTCTGTTGGACTCATTCAGCATCTGCTCCTGTTATATTCCCGCACACGGTACAGCAGCACGGACCAGGTAGATACATTTGAATATACATATTCAGGCTGCACAAATATTTCTTTGGTGTTTCTCTGCCGGAGTGTTTCTGAACAACATGGACAAAGAGAGAAGATGCTCCAAACAGTACGGCTCTCTGGAGGAGACGCAGGTGGACGCAGGGACGGAGACAGCAGGTGAGTTTTGAGTTTTTTCCACTGAACAGGTTTGAACAGTGTTACTGTGTAAAGTCTTCAGAGGAGGACGGTCTGTGTGCACTGCAGCAACTTTGAGCTGTCACAGTGAAAGCTGAAGCTCTGCAGATCCTCACGGTGAGCCTGTTAAAGTTACCTGTCAGCAGGACCCCAGTATTCATAGCATGTTATGGAGGTGAAGGTTTTTCTGCGAACACTCATTTAAAGGGACGATCCACCCCAAATTCAGAAATCCCGTTTTTCCTCTTAGCTGTAGCGCCGTTTATCAGTCTACATAGTTTTTCTTTGAGTGCCAAGTGTTGAGATATCAGCCACAGAAATGTCTGCATTGTCTTGAGTTTAATAGAAATAAATGGCACTCAGGTCACAGCACTCAAAGTGCTAAAAGAAAAGGGTAAATAATTATCAAATAGAGCTGAAAAACTCAGCAATCAGTGATTTTGGGATGAACTGTCCTTTTAAAGGTTGCTTCCAAGAAGATTAATGAAATGTGATTAAAAATGGCTACAAATTCTTTTCCAGAAATGGAAGAAAAAAATATCGAAAAATATATTTCACAGTGTAATCACGCCCAAGAGGATGTTGTCAAATAGCTTGTTTTGTCAAACCAAGAGTCCAACATATACAGATATTCAGTTTTTAATGCAAAAAAAATTAATAATTGATTTACATGGTTTAATTGTAGCTGATTATTTTTCAGATCAAATAAATTAGTTATCCTACTATCCAACTAATCCTTTGTAGATCTTAAGTTTTAGTGTCAGTTCACAGCAAAGAAATTATCATGAGAATAAAGATTCCAGTAATGAATACCCTCTCTTTTTGAGAATATTTTAATTTTTCCTATAATTACAAACAATTTTTTTTCACCAAGGAAGTATAGGTGAAATGTCCACAGCATACCTCTGACTATGACCATGTCAACATGTGATGTTACTCTAGATATTTGCTCAAGCCACATTTTAAAATGATATATTCTTCATGTTTAAAAAAATATGTATAGATCGCATGAAATGTCCAATGGATTCCTGTTCTGGATGCCCTAATCTGATATTTAGATTCAGTCAATATCAGTTTAAAAGGGCAGGCTGAATCCACAAACAAATCTGTGTTCTTAATAATAATAATAATAAAAAAAAGAACACCTCCCAAAAAAGGGCACCCGTCTGTAAGAGAAAAAAGTGCAGGTGTTCAGGTCCCCTTTGAGGTGTGTGCGACATTTTACTGTAGTAGCACACATTTATCATATTTTATTGCTTTCTATTACAGCACATGTATCACATGGTTGACTTTAAGCGCACCTTCAGGGTGTCATCACTGTATTCTGCTGAAATAATGTGCAGGCTTTAAAGAACAACCCAAAGCTATAAAACAACATATACTATGGATTCACACAAATCTGCTGTATAACAAATATCATTTAGTGGTTGATTTCTAAATCTAACTATTTTGAGGCCTTTATGAGGGTCTGTGCAAAACAATAGAAACAAAAGAAACACATGCAGACTGTTCAATCAGTAAATCCCCAGCTGATCATTTATGTGTGTGCATGTATGTGATAATGCACATGAACAAAGTTGTGGAATCACCAGATGCATGTGAGGGTTTGGAGAGGCTGCGTGTCTGTGCAGCCCTGATATCCCCAGTGATCCAGTGCATATGATTGTAATGTCTTTTCACACCAGGTCAGGTAATTAAAAGCCGTTCAGAGCTCTGCCGGATGACTCATCGCTCCTGGTGAGGAGTAGGAGGCTGCAGGGGGTGGAGGGTGGGGGGGCAGTGCAGCTATTCACTGATGCCTGAAGACTTACAGGGAGGAAGTATCTACAGAGCTCTGATCAGATCGTAGCAGGATGCTGGATCTGATCCTGGGCAGTGTTAACGTTGCAGGTTTCATTCATAAATTCATGTGTCCAGAGCCTCCTGGGAGCCTTGATAACTGACACAGGTGGTTTAGTGGCCATAATGAGTGCAATCAATTACTCCAATTAAGCAATTTTTCACTTAAGGCGCAATGGAAAAATGAACCGTAACACAATATAAGTAACTATTTGTAATTTTCTCTTTGCTCAGATTGACTCACAACTGCCAAATTATTGTGCTTAAAAAGTCACAATAATGTGAAAAATGCAGACTTTGTCTAGTAAAGTTTTACCAGCTGAAGTCTGCTTAAATTTATTTTTTACAGTCTTTGGGGGAAAAAACCACAATAGCCTGCTGAGAGCTAGATGAGAGGACTGATGTGTTATATAGGAAGCTACAGCCAGCAACCGGCTAGCCTAGCCTAGCATACAAATAAAAACAAGCTAACAGCTAACCAGGCTCTGTAAAAAAATAAATAAAAAATAAAATGTGTTTAGTGAGCATAACAGGTTTTTTTTTATCCTTTTTGAAAGAGCCAAACTAGCTGTTTTCCTATTTCAGTATTCATGCTAGGCTAAGTATGCTAATTTATGCTTAGCATACAGACGTGATATCTTTTGTGTCGTTTTTGGTTGTTTTCGGGGGTAATTTTGTGTCTCCTTCTAGCCATTAAGTGTACTGTTTGGTTGTTATGAGTCTTTGTTGCCATTTTTGTCATTCTTGGTCATTTAATGGTTGGTGTGTGTCTCTTCGAGTGACATTTTACAGGTAAATACTTTGGGTGGTAGCAGCCACCCATGTTGGTAGTCTTTGAATCTGAAAAAGTCCATCTCCTAGTCCCAAAATAAACATGTTTTTGTCTTGTCTGTCTGTCAGCAGAGGACGTCATTTCAATGGCTGACTCAACAATCACAATTGAGGACATTGAAGGAGAGCTGTGCAAAATTGAGCGGATAAGAGACATCCTGGTACGGAGGGAATCGGAGCTGAGATACATGTAAGATCTGCTTCTCATGTTCTGTCATGTAGACACCAACATGACACCAAACACAACACAAAATTTTACCAGTCATCTTTTTTAAAGTTTTTTTAGAGGGATCGGATACTGACACAGTAATGTCATTAGACCCAAGATTATTATTCATGCTTCTGTTCTGTCATGTGTTCCACTGTTGCTCCTCTGCACTGACACATACAGCACAGGGATCTGATACAGCACGGTACAGTCAGCAGCCCGCAGGGATAAGAGATGATGCACCGTGACTGTCAGCCATCAGCTCTGAGCAGCCATGTGCAAAAAGTTTGTGTAGAAAACAGCATGCTATTTAAGGTCCTAGAAGTCTACCAGCACACACACACACACATCAAGATTTTCAAGATTTCAAAAGATGCCCTTTTCTCCTTTCTCTCTCATCCTTGCTTTTAATTATTTCACTCTTTTTCTGCTGAGACTGTCCTCATTATTTTGACACATGAGGATGGAGGTAGGAGCAGGGACTGAGAGCAGGAACCAGCTCTGCATAAAGCGGCCATATGATGGAGCAGAAAAACAGAGAATAACCACTTCTGGTGGTTCACCATGTATCAGTTTCACATTCACCTCAAATAGTTCATCCACATCCAGAGGGCTGAAGTGACGCACAGTCCCACTCTCAGTAATAGATTGTTTCCTTCGTGTCTCTGTGGGTGTGCATGTGTTGACATGTTTTAAATTAACTGCAGCACAGGCGGTAACTGAAGCTGTACCATTATGGGGAGATTTGGCAAAACAACAAAATGTTACCATATGAAAGGACTTTTACATTAGTCAGGTGGAGACGTGTTGCCATGCTAACCTGTGACAGCAAGCCTCTTGAGTTTTTGTCTGTAGAACTACAAACTCGTTATATCTCTCCTTACAGAGCTGCCTCTGTCACCTTTAAAAACATTTCTTTTTATATAAACTGTCAACATGCATAGTGTCAAAATGAAACATCACAATCACACACATACACATGAAATGTTGAAAAATAAAACGAAAAGAAAAGTAATTATTTGAAAAAAAAAGACATTATGCTTTGGTCGCTGTCTGCCCTTGAACACTGTTGTTACTGCCGCATTGCATTGTGGGATATCTATGCCAGCATAGTGTCCAATGTTAGCATTTTTTAATATTTAACCAGAAATCATATACAATGTGCATGCTACTGGCTATAGGCTAAGGTTCAGATATACTGTCTTAGCATATTAATTAGCATGTTCGTATGACATTTGGAGCCTCTTGTTGCTTTTTATAAATATATAGAGAGTATTTTTAATCTTCAGCCAATCTTTTACACAGCATCTCAAACTTTTTGGAATCAGGGTCACACACTGATCGGCCTCTTTATTAGGTACACCTATTGTGGTTAATATTGTGGTTTTGGAAAAAGTTATAGTTCAGGTTTTTAAAAAAAGTATGTCTGTAACCTACGTAAGTGATGTCATTTGGTATTAATGTTAGATAAAATAACTTATGTTATAACTTATAACTTGTTGGGCATATCTACCCACCTTACACTATGTAACTTGTCTTCCTACATTTATCTTGTCATAATTACTTCAGCCACTAACAACAAAAGTAAATAGGTCGTAATAAGACAGACAATGGATACTTACGTTTTTAGTCTGTTTAGGCAGTAGATGCAGCGCTGTAATTTCAGATGCCTGCGACATCAACAGAGCAGCTCTCATGATTATGCATTTTGAATAAACACTCCTGAGTGGCAGCAGCATATGACTCATCATAAAATATATACCTCTGAAGTACACTGAAGTGAATCCTGTTTTATTAAACCAACAGCTCAGAGTACATATTTATATCACAGTCATTTTCCTCTTGTTGCCATCAATGGAATAACAGCATACACACACACACAGACGCACACAAACACTTGTGACTGGCCTGATGTTTTGAAACCTGCATCAGAGTCTGACGGTGAAATGAGATCTGATACTGTCAGGTGTGATTCATTCACAGAGGGCAGCGTGGCCGTGTTATTCCAGATAATAAACTCAAAGACCTCACTATCATCAGAGTGCAGTGTTTTCTGTTCAATAAGCTCCTGCAATTTGTATGTAAAGTTAGGGAGGAAATTGCTTTGTTGCCATGATATAAAATCCATTCTTCAAGAAAAATCTAGTCAGTTTTCTACTTCTAGTTTAAATATACTTTTTTTTTCAGTAGCATCTGCTGATTTCCTGCAAATACCTATTCATAATTTGTTTTCCATTCAGGATGGATGACATCCAGCTCTGCAAAGAAATCACAAGACTGAAGACGGAGCTGCAGAAACTTGTCTCAATCCCAGGTAGATAAAAGAGCAGACACTGTCTCACTGTGCGGTGTTTGTCACATCTTATTTAAGTTTGATTATGATGTGCTGCATATGATTCTTATTTGCAGAATAATCTTTTTGAAAGATTGCAGCCAACTGTAGCAATATGTTTTTCAACCACCTCAGAGACAAATTCAACACAGCTTCAGTATGAGCTGGTTGTGAATAAAAATCATTACTTTTTTTTAAAGCAAAGTTATTTCATGTCAGCTTAAAGACACAGACTTCAAATAACAATGATCCTCTCAAGGTTTTCCCTTTTCCACTTGAATTTTGGTTATATAATATGTCTTCTGTCAGAAAACATTCAGTTAGATACTCACATTCCTTTGTTCATGGGTTTAGATGACATCTCTTCTGTGGAAGAAAGTCATGGTAGCAACTAAAAAGGGAAAAGGTGCTAAAGTATCATATAAAAGTGGGTAGGAACCTATAATATAATATAAACTGTGTTTCAGCCAGAGCGATAGCAACATGGTCTGCCATGAGCTCATAAATCTCGCGCTTAACAATGCTAACACATTAAACTAAGATGGTTAACAAGGTAAACATTGTGCATGCTAAACATCAGCATGTTAGCATGTTAGCATGTTGAGGTTAGCTTCAAAGAGCCGCTCACATGGCAGGAGACCCAATCAGTGCTACAAGAGCAGCAACATCTGGGTCTGAAAGTGACGCCAATGCAGAAGTGTCTTGAATCTGCATTATTAGTAATGTCCAGCAAGGGGCGTCTACACTGGTGAACAAAATGAGTGTATAGAAGTCTATGAGAAAATGACTCTACTTCTTACTTGATTTTTTACTTCAGTAAACACTTTCTTAATAAGTTTTTGGTTTTGATTGCTAGTTTCAGGGCTACTTCATTTTGTAAACAACACTTAGATGTTAGAGACGGTAAAGCAGGGCGTGTCACATGGCACACTGTGACTCTTTCACAAAATAAACAAAATAAAGCAAAGTATTTAAAGCTTCAGTTCCATGAAATATATGTATATATGTCTGAAATGAATATTCCTTTAGTCAAAGGTATTTACAAATACCTGACAAAGGTCAATATAATTGTTAATAATGCTAACAGTTGGCTAACCTATATTTTTTCCGCTTGTCTGTTGAACAGACAATGACAAGTCCAAGGAGGACAATCAGAGGGAAGAAGAGCTGCTGCAGCAGATCAACAAGCTGGTGGAGACCAGAGACTTCCTCGTGGACGATGTGGAATTTGAAAGGCTGAGGTGAGTTTATCAACTACAAGACAGCAGGCGAAAAGTTTAAATCAAGGCAAAAGTGCAGTTCTAAAGGTCTGTGAGAAAGATTCAACTTTATAATTCATTCATTCATCAACTATGTTGACCAGTCTTTACATTAGTGCAAAACCTCAGCCATCTGACTTTGGCATGTGGTAGATCTTCCAGGTAATGTTTTATAAGCTCTGTCTCTTTGTGCATCCTCTCTGAATATTTACACTGGATTATAATAACAAGTCCACCATCACTCTCATGTTTTTGTACGTGGTGTTAAATTACCTGTCACCACTGATAAGACGGCACTTGTTTTTGTCAAAGAATGTCTTTGAGTGACACTTTGATTGGCCTCAGAAAGACTGCTGCTACATGAGAGGCCATCCTGCTCCATTAGTCAGTGTGTATGTGGAGACAGATGAGGAGAGGGTGGTGTGCAGATGCAGCAGGGGATTCACTTCATGTATAGCTGATTGAAATCCTCTACAATCCTTGGGATGTGTTAGTCCAGCTGGTGGTCTTTCAAATTCAGCCCGTTGACATTTTACATGATTAAGAAAATCCTCGAACCACATACTTGAAATTTACAAAAAGGATATATTCTCCTCCACAGGGAAAGAGAGGAAGACAGAGAAATGGCAGCCTTCCTACAGTCCAAATTTCCCAAGACGTTGGCTGCAAAAGGTGAGTCTGACCCAGGGTCTGTCCATCATGTGCAAGCTTCCAATCAAGAAGAAATCCTGAGTTGCAGTTATCTTTGCAGCACATGTATGACTCTTGTGTGTCAGAGGATCAAGATAGGTGTGAGGTGTGAATACTTTCTTCTGGTAGTTCTGCTGTAATCCTGCACCAGCTACGTGGCCCAATCAAGAGCCATTGATCCAAACACAGAGCAGAACCGTTCTGCTTCAATTCCTTCCAAATCCCTAAATCGCTGTGAAAGAGTGCATCAAGTAGAATGAAGCTGAAAAATGAAACAGAAGTTTAAAAAACTGCAGTTCCTCAAATGGCCACTTGAAGCTGGCTCCTAAAGCGAGTCAGTCCCCATAGATCCCCATGTTAAAATGCCCAATGTTACAGAAGACGTAAACATGTTTTCATCCTTATTTAATCCATTAATGTCCCGGTTGATGACAACTAAAGTTTTATTACTGTCACTTCTCCCTTTTCAATCAGGTGCTTTGCCAGATCAAAAGGTGGTGTCCAAATCCCAGCAGACATCAGCACCATTTGTCACTAAAACTGGACTCACACTTCTGAAAGACTGCTGCGGCTTCACCTGCTCCGTCATGTAACACTGCCTCTACAAGTGTGTGTGTGTGTGTGTGTGTGTGTACTTTCATGTATATATGGTATGTCTGCCCTACTCAGAAGGATTATCTGCGTTATTCTTAGTTTGCTCGTATGCAGAAATACTATATTATGTGATTTGCTACTGTGAAATATGGCTTATAGATATATACTGACACTATCTGTCCACCTAAGGTAATTAGATATCATCATGGCTGCTCTGACTATTTATTGTGGTGTATTAAATGTTGTGAGAGTAGAAGTCACTGAAGGAACAAACACACTGTAGCAGAGTATTAATAACATGGGACTGCAGCCAACGATTCATCTGTTTATTAAACTTTTTTCAATATTCAGTTCATTGTTTGGTCCAACTTTGGTCATTAAATGATATGCCTTATGTTTTTTTTCAGTGTGCTCAGCATTTTTGTCTTACCTATTACATATGTAGGTTATTGAAACCAACCCTGAGCAAAATTAGAATAATTTCAATCAATTATTGGTAATAATAAATACAGGATTTATTCATCATCACAGAAGACTGATCTCCTTAATTCTGCACAAGATCTCAGGTTGTGTTACTTCTGATTTCATGTTCAACAATATCTCAAACATCACCACAAAGAAGAGGAAACCAGGACTTAAATACCGTCCTCCTCCAAACAGCTTCCTGCTGCCATCCTGTGTGTTACTGCCATGACAACCGGATGGGATTGTGGCATGTGTGTGGTGGTGGTCCGGGGTTATTATTGTTCATTGTGGTGAGGAGGAAACCAGATGGTTTCAGTTCCACATAACTTACCTCAGCTGCCTGCCTTCACCTCACACACACACACAATAATAACACACACTGCAGCCACAGATGACTCATCCAGCGGGCTCAGAGATGCAGCACCCCCAGTAGCAGGAACACCTTCTTTAATTGGTCCGATAGAGCCTTTTGTTTGACAAATACTCTGTTTTAGTGGAAGTTCTGCACATTTTAGCATGCATTTTTCCTTTCTTAAATATGAACTTTGACCTTGTGGAAAAAGATAAATTCACGTTCAGTAATGCACAGTCTATAACCATTGTCCATATAGTGTTTTCCTGAACGTCTCTTCCTGCCGTATTGTGGTCTGTTTGGTGGTTCCATCCTCATGGCAGAAGATAAAGGCCGTCACAGCTGGTTGCAGATTAACAGACCTGCAACGCTCTCCACTGTATTTAATTTGCAGGCTGAGAAGACTAATCAGGGAGCTACATACTGTGAATATAGACAAGTTACTGCCAACCCTCTCTAATTGGATGCTTGTGAAAAAGCTGCTTGTTCTTGTTCGCAGCGTTGGCTGAGACGTTTAACGCTCCCTGGAAAGGTGATATCATGCTTCGCCAATTAAACACTTTGTGCTTTCTTTTTTCTTTTTTGACAGCTTTGACTTCTTCTGAAAGTATTATTAATGCTTAGTGTTGAAGCATACACTTTATTTTATATGTTGCTTAGAGCTGCATACCCCCCCATGCTGTTTATGTTTTGTCCTCCTGGCAGTGGTCAGGGGAAAGTAAATGAGAGATCTTTGTGTGTCAGTCAGTGAGAGCTGTTGGAGCGGACAAAGGCTGAGTGATAAAAGAGTGAAGCGGAGGGGGAAAGGAAATGTGGGGTGATGGTAGAGAAAAGGCAAAGAAGGTGAAAGGGGGTGGGAAAAATGCACAGAAAGATACAAAACCTTTTTACACATCTGATATGTTTGACTTGATGTCTAAAATGTGATTTTCTGTCATCAGTGTCGTCTCACTGGCTTTGGTTGGATTCAATAGAAGTCGGAAACCATCTGAAACCTGAATCCATTAAAATACTGCCTGGATTAGTGAACTGCTGGGGTGTAACAGTGAGACATTAATCCTTAATGATCCAAACTTATTTTAAAGACTAAAACAGGAGTGGCATCGCAGTTAGATATCCAGCATGTCTCACAGTGAAGGACTCTGGTTCAGTTGGTTGAATTTCTGCAGAAGACAAACGAGAAAGTGAGCAGCTTCTGCACAGAATCAGTTTATGTTTCCAGTTGATATTCATCAAATTGGCAGCTATGATGCAACGTCTGTGACATTTAAACCTCTTGGATAAACACCACATCCACATTTCCAGCTTCCTATGTGTGCTATTAGTGTTAAATTGTATTTATACATCTAAAGAAATGTACTTATCATATCGAATGAGTTCACCACAAGTCCATTTGCTGGTCTCTACATTAGAAAACTGTTGATAAATCTCTTTTTTTCCATAAAATA
This sequence comes from Serranus cabrilla, assembly GCA_903364295.1. Classification (NCBI taxonomy): domain Eukaryota; kingdom Metazoa; phylum Chordata; class Actinopteri; order Perciformes; family Serranidae; genus Serranus; species Serranus cabrilla. Next base: position 58,352 of record CAFUXE010001698.1, on the reverse strand, counting down.
ATCATTAGTACTGGTGTCTCAGTTGTTCATAGTCATAATCTCTCTAATAAATGGTTGTACATATTGATAATATAGAGTTTAACACTGTGTAATAGCTGTCATTTTTCATGCAGTTCCTCACTGTGGCCACTAAAGGGCAGTGAACACTACATACACTCAGGTTAACAGTTAAAGGGGACATATTTTGCAAACTTTGAGGCTTTAGATTTCCCTTAGAACATGTTTACATGTTTTATATTTGTTGTCAAAGAAAGTGGACCAAATATTCATAAAGATAAGGATAAACTGTTGATTTTAATGTATATAGGTGTATACAGTTTGATTTAAAGAAAATGTGAGATACAGTTACCATTTTTACTACCATGACTGTCATACCTCCTAATGATAATAATGAAGATAAATATCTATAATTGTGACTACATTCATGCCTATATCTTCACACAGTAGCATAGCAACCACTGAGGCACCATGCAGCAGACAGTATAAGTTTACCCACGCACGCATAAGAAACTGTCACTCAGGAGACATTTAATTGCAGTTACCTCACACAAACAGGATGTTTCACACGGTGAAAGACCACAGGGTCACCCTCGTTTCCACAAGGAGATCAAACAGAGAACTCTATCTGATGTTATATGAGGTCTTACAATTTACTTGAAGCAAATGATACAATCTGTGATTTAAAACCATCTAAATTTGGATCTGCCCTGTGATCACCCACGTAATCCACATATGGTTCCTTTTTAATGGGCAGGATTGTATCATCTCTGCTGGTGTAAACAGAGGAGTGGGTTGGTGAAAACTTTAATCTCTGCTGCTCACTGGGTTGTGAGTCACAGTCTGTGAGTCACACTTTCACATCATGGACTTGATCAAACACAACGAATGTGTCCCCAGTGTCCCTGAGGGTAAACAGTCTTTCATTTATATTTTATAAATGATGGAAGGTTACAATTAATGAGCTGACATAATCATTTAGGACTGTAAATGAGGTTAGAATACCTGCTGCGGTCCCTATTAGCCCCCTGCTGCCCCCTGCACTATATGAGCGGGATTATAGATTTAAGACGCACCCATGGTCCTTATCATGCTGAATATATTGTGCTTTATTGTTGCATATTCCCATTCAAACTAACAATTAAAGAAGTGCAATAATCCACATAAAGTAAGCCAAGAGCTGCCAGGGACCTATAGTCCTGAGGACCCAGGACAGCTGGCAGGTTTGCCTGCTTGGTAATCGAGCCTTAATGGGAGGTCGACAGAAAACACCAGGTAGTCCTACCTGACCTTGTGAAATGTGAAATCAAACAGTGCACCCGTGTGGTAGGGAACCACACAGCACACGCCTGGAGATTTAACAACGCTTATTGTTTTGGAAATTTACCCTGTGGTATTTTTTTCTGTCAAGATTGACAGGTAATTCTTAGAAACAGCCATTTAATACACGTCCCACACCAGCACATGTCATGCACCATTAGATATTTAAACTTTATATTAATTTGAACACTTAGTAGCTTTTGTAAACAACAACAAGTACAGGCAAGCTGAAGTGATGAGAGTGAAATGTTTAATAAAGACCATGTTATGTGCTTGAGAGCCCCAGAATAAGACATAAGTAAGTAAACAGTTTTTGTCATGACTTTTTGTTTTCTCAATAAGATGTAGCCTTGTGCTTAAATGTACCAATTTCAGGAATGTTCAATTTACTTGTCCAAAAGAGTATACTAATAGTACTACCACATAAGTCATCATACCGAAAGACCCTGCATGTTTATTCTGTGAATGCACACATATGAACAAGCATTGTTATTTTTTATATGCCATATGGGCCATAAATCAACCTATATATTTATTTTGTTTTCCAATTATTAATTACCAGGCAAGTTTGCACACTGTAAGTTCGTTGTATAGGTCTAGCTTCAGTAAAACTCATACATTTCCCATAATGCAGCTAAACAGGGTAAGCTTGTGTCAAAAGGATGGGTTTAAGGACAGTTAAGTGAAGGGAAAAAATTGCAGTTTTGTAGTTGGTATTATTATTTCGACACATACATTTCTGTCTATTGGCTGTAGTTTTATACAAGTATACAAGTGGAATGATAGTAGTTTACATTTGACGTGTGTTAGCTTACAGACATGGGTAGCCCAACACATTACAGTCTTTATGTGTGCTATTACAGTTTAGCTAGCGGTATGAATATTGTCTCAGCTGATGGAAAGACATAAATTACTAACAGCACTTAATCCTTCAGTGGTAATAAAAATGCCGGTAAGGTTGCAGTTATAATGTACTAACATTATTACAGCGCCGGGTGCTTAGAGGCCGCTGTCACTTTAAAGCATGACGCAGTTCAACTGGTGCCCCACTTTGTTGTGTGAGCACAGCAGCAGCACTCTGCAGGAGGAGCGGGGCTTGTCGCTGCGTACGGCTCGGCCCGGGGACGTCGGTGCTTCGCTGGGCCCACACTGCCCTCAACATGGAGTTTTTACTGGGGAATCCGTTCAGCACGCCGGTGGGGCAGCGGATAGGTGAGCTGTTTTATTACCACCACATTTTTCTTTGCATTGTAATAACGAAATATGTTGCAGTGCGGCTCAGTCACCTTTACCGGAGTCATTACACCGCCGACACTTTCATCTCTGTCGAGCTGCTGATCCTATTTTTTATTAAAAATGGTTTTAATGCACTGGTGAATACATATATAATGTCAATACATGAAAATAATAAATCTAAGGTGAATTTATTGAGGCTGACAGAGGAGCAACGGGTTATAGTTTGATTGACGCGTCCGGTAAACAATGATTTGGCAGAGGCGGGATTTAAATGCCGGGAAGCTCAATTTGATTGGTTGTTATTGTGTCTGTTTAAGGGGCCTGTAGCTGGGCGGGACGAAAAGTGGGCCATATCCTCCTGACCCAAATTAGATGCACATTCAATTGTAGCTTAGTGACTGCACATGTGTTTTCATTAACTGATAGGGAATGAGGGGCAGCCACTGAAAAAAAAAATAGATAAGCCGATTTAATCATGGCAGCCCTATATACATTATTTATGATACATAATGTACATTTTAACAAATAATATTCAATACGCCCACCTGATCCTTCCCCGTGTCTATAAACAGCCTATATATGAGGCATATATGTTTTTTTCTGAGAAAACGCCTTTACCACAATCAATAAACAGTGTAGCGCTAGGCCATAGGGGTATGTAGATACATGACTTGCTGCTAGATACTGAATCTGGTTAGTCAGGTATTAGTAATAAATAGTCTTTTATTAACATGGTTCTTTTAGTGTTATCAAAAATCCATATATGTATAAAAACAAAACAAGGTACAGAAGTAACATTCACAGTGAATTCAGAAAGCAATACATTTTCAACATTTATGTTGTTTTTAATACAACATTTTCTTGCAACTAAGATTATTTCTATTCAAATTAATCAGATTTAATGATTTTTTTTAAACATGTACTATGCAGGATTTTTACTATCTAACAATATATTGACAAAATTATCAATATCTACATCAATAATGATAATAAAGGCAAGCTATATAATACATTCCTGAGTAAATTGTTAATTACGACTCCCTCTCATTATTCACCATTGTGTTTTCACCTATTTTACACAGAGAGTGCGACCGGCTCCAGCCTGCCATCAGAAGACTGGGCCCTCAACATGGAGATCTGCGACATGGTCAACAGCTCTGAAGAAGGGTGTGTGTGTGTGTGTGTGTGGTATCCGTCTGCATCAGGAACAAATTAGTACTGTGGAGGTTACATGCTTGTGACTGTTGAAAATTCTCTGATTACAGACCCAAAGATGCAGTCAGAGCCCTAAAGAAAAGGATTGTGGGGAACAAGAACTTCAAGGAGGTTATGCTGGCGCTCACTGTGAGTGTTGATCCCTCGTCACCCTCATGCTCCAGTCCACAGCCACCCTGTTGACTCAGTTTATGTTCTTGGCATGAAAACAAAACTTTGTTCTGCTTTTGCTGACCCTCCCCTTCTCCTGTTAGGTCCTGGAGACGTGTGTGAAAAACTGCGGCTACAGGTTTCACATCTTGGTGACAACACGTGATTTTGTAGAAGGGGTTCTGGTCCGGGCGATCATCCCGAGAAACAACCCTCCATTAGTGCTGCATGACAGAGTGCTCAGCATCGTACAGGTAAAATATGCAGCATTACATGTTTGGCAACACAGTGGCAGCAAGGGATAGAAATCAAGTTGTTGTCATGAGTCTTGGTGTGGTTACATTGCTGTACTGCCTGATAGTAATTTGTGGTTTTCTCTTTTCAAGGCGTGGGCCGATGCATTCCGGAGCTCGCCTGACCTGACGGGTGTGGTGTCCGTGTACGAAGACCTGCGGAGGAAAGGACTTGAGTTTCCCATGACAGAGCTGGACGGTTACTCACCTGTCCAAGGCCAAAAAAAGGTACAAGCACGGCTGGTGCGCTCACTGCTGATATTTCGGTGCTACCTTTCACCTTTGGTCATTTTTCTTTCGGGTCATTTCTTTACCTTTGCTTAGCAGACTTTGCCTGGGAACGGGCCTGCTGTCACTACTCTGTCTGCTGCGCTGCTCTCTTCCAAACCTCCGCTCATCCCAACACAGACTTCTGAGCTAAAACTGGCCCTAGAGGGAAACAATGCCTTCACTCCCAGCCAGGTGACGGCCTTGCTGTGCTAGAAACAGACATTTTAGTACTTTAAATGCACTGTTTTCCTATGAATCACCAGTGTTTTTTCAAGTTGGCTTAAGTGCTCCTTCACTATTCCTTTTTGTATCTATATTTCTCAGCTCGTTTTGGCCTCCAGCACTTTTGAAATCAATATTTGCCTTTGCAAGGAGTACTATAGCTGTGTTTATTCAGGGAATATCATTGATTTTCCAGATAAAAAAGCTGAAGACAGAGCTGGGAGTGGTTCGCAGCAACCTGACCATGATGTCAGACATGATGAGTCAGCTGGATCCTGTCACGGTAAAACAAGCAGACATGGAGCTGCTGGAGGTAAAAAAACAAAATAGACTCAGGTTTTATTAATATGAAAATTCTCTGCAAGAAACTTCTCTTCTTCCAGACGGTGCCTTATCCATACCTGATCTTGTACTTTTTTTTACATTTTTTTTGTTGCATCTGGCCCCTCAAACCCCTGCCCACACATGTTTTGTCTGATTGTGTCATTAGCAGTTATACACAGTATGTAAGGAAATGCAAGACAGGATAGTGAAGATCGTCCCCAGACTCAGTGAGGAGAAGCTGATTGAAGAGTTGCTGGCAGCTAATGATGAGATGAACACTGCGTTTACTCGCTACCACAGGTTAACTACATTCATTCATATTTTATTACCTTATCTATAATAATAGTACTGTAATATCTGAGAGTGATATTTTGTTTTGCTTACAGGTTTGAACGACGAATACCTAATGGTCAAAATGCAGCAGAGAAGGTAAAAAGAACATGGAGTGGTTTTTGAATTGGTTGTTATTCGTATTTTAACAGTCCAACACATATAATGAGATGGTTGCATCATGTATTTTCACTCTGTGTCCCTCAGAGTCACACATACGTCAACCTAACAGACCTCAACTTGACACCCGAGTCCGTCAGCCAATCAGGGGTTGCATTAGTTACCAGTGACAGCTCACTCAGCCTGTCAAAAGCAGACAGTTTGTCAAGTCAGATGGCACGACTGAGTAAGTCCATCTTACTGTTTGTACGCCTTCATACAAACCTACACATGGTCAGTATATGTGTGTCCCTACTTACTTAATGCACTGTTAACTTGTTGCTGTCTGCTTGCAGGTACAAGTGAATCAGATGACGCGTTAACACAGAATATGAATGTCTCAACTAAACTTAAATCAAGGTAGAGAAAGATTTTCAGTATTAATGTTTATGACCATGAAGATGTGCACTGCAAACATCAGTTGCAGATTGTATTTTTGTTGTTTGCGAAAACAGTGATTCCCCACTGAGGGTAGGCTGTATGAAAACAATACAAGGAAACTAGTTAGAGAAGTTTAAACAGTTTGCTTAAATAGTGAATGTAAATAATGCTAAATAATGAATTAATAATTGATAAGGATGAGTTTGTCTGTACTGCAGGGAAGGCTGTGGAAATAACCAAAGCAAATTCTGCAGATTCATTATATCACAATGTAACAAATACAATCTTACAGAGCAGCCAACAGCTCTTTCTCAGTCACGGCATTAGCAAAGATGTTGATCTTTGTTTTGGAGTTTAATTCCTGCTCATGCCCACTAATGCCACTTAAAGATAGCTGCCAATATTTCACTGTGTTAACTGAAATTATTAGCTTACATGGCGGTTAACCAAAGTGCAAATCTCATGTTTCAGCGCACAGAATGAAGTTGCAGTGGACGGCCTGGCTCAGGCTCAGGACAGCAGGCTACACAACGCTGTAACGGTGAGCAAAGACACCATGTAGTTCTGCTTTTACACAGGATTGTTGAATATTACTAGTCTGGTCCTTAAGAAGCACCAGAAAAATTCAGTGTGGAAATGACTGATTTGGCTAATGAAACTTTTCTAGCTTTTGCAATGAAACCCAGTACTATGTGTCATAACCTCTGGTCATAACATAGTCGTCACATTTGACACCAGCCTCAAGTCAAACACTGAGCTTCTATGTGCAACAGAGTCACAAGCTCCTTGTATATAATTCATGGTATTATACACAATGTGTGAGGCCTATCATTTCCAGGAGGGAGGACAGAGTTTGGGGGGATTATAGTTGTCAGTGAGTTTCAGTCAAGTAATGCACAGAATGACCTGCCTTATAAAGGCTCCTTGGTTGAGTAAATGTGTATGTTGCTTTGTCTCAGTAACCATATTCCTCCTAAATGAACTCTCTGTCTGTACATGAAGGACGACAGCCCAGCCTCCACCCGCAGCTCCTCACCAAAGTTAGATTGGATGATTAAAAGGGGAATGGTGGGTCTGTGAACAACATGTGTTGTGGTTTTACATCGACTCACCTCTCCACTCCCCCTGTCTCCTGGTTTTGTCATGAGGTTGCAATTTACTTTTGCTGTGGTCTGGGTTGCTTTGGTTTGGATCACTTTTTGGGGGGTTTAGTGGTTCAGGTACTGAGGTGAAACTCCATGTTTGCATGTTTTTTGTAGGTGGTGAAGACAATAAGATGCTTTTGGAGTTTGTGCTGACAGCCACTATAGAGCATGATAACGTTTGGGTTGCACTGTCCTGATATGCTCCATCATCATACCTGTCATGCTTTGGTTCCCAACATGTGGTTATTCCTTTGTTTTTAGTTTTTATTTCTTAGGTGGTTTGTTAGTCTTATTACATCACACTTAAACCAACAGTTCATATTTTCCTGCTCTGACTATCCTGTTGATCTGCTTTCATTCTTAGATTCCTATCAACCAGTCAACTGTAATGGATGATATTGAGAAATGGCTCGAGCTGGATGATGAGGTAAATGTCTGGAGTCCTTCCAAAATGAAAGATAAATATATTAACTCATTGCGTTAATTCACTAATTTCTTGATTTACTAAAGGATAAACACAAGAACAACCTGTACAACCACAAATGTGATTTGTTCTTTATATTTATTCATAGATAAAAATGATTTTGGAAAGAAGCAAAGTACACAAAGCATTCCTTCAAACTGATTTGACAAAAGCCCGTTTTTGTAATAAAGCTCGAAATAAATCCACTTTGAGCTTGACCATCATTATAATTTCTGAACAGTGATCTTGATGGCAAAGTTATAAGAATGATCCTTAAACTATATTTATCTCATAAGTAAATAACTCTTTTCTGTTTGTGACACAGTATGATGACTTTGAAGACTCAGACGGTGTGACCAGTGAAGGTGAGGCTCCATTATTTCATTCATATACATCTGCAGCTTCTGAGTAATTATTTTATGTTAAGTTTCCTGTATAACTGGTGTGTTGTTTGTTATAAAGGCAGAGCCCACACAGTGCTTTCAGGGCAGTTGGGGAAAATTATTTTTTTGTGCTGTTTGACAAGCTAAAGCTTCTAAATGCAATGTTTTCATTGTGCTGATTTGTACTCAAGGACCAGATAATTGTACTACTTTTTAAAAATAAATATATAAAGTCTAATTTCTACCCATGACTCTCTTATGTGCTGCAAAATAGCCATGTATGTGTCCTGTAGGTGGCACTAGAGGCTTAACTTGACATGTGGTGCCACATAGTACCTCTCCTTAGGCCTGTTCAGACCAGAAACTGTACATAGTTGTGCCATTTTTAAGTATCTACTTTTAAAAGACTGTTGCCTATTTCATTTTTCAGTAGTACTACTACAGGAACCGCTAACCTACTTGTACTTCTGCAGTTGCCAATGCACTGCAGGTATAAAACTGTAGGATTTTTCTTATCATTCTAATAAGAGAGTGTACTTCAGATAATTCATGACGTGTCATGTCATCTTCTCTCCCTCTGCAGAGTTTGACCGGTTTTTGGCAGAAAGAGCAAAAGCGGCGGAGCGTCTGCCATCATTGAGAGCTTCCTCACAGGACACCAACCACTCCGAGTCTTAAGCTGCACTACAAACCTGCTGAATTAACAGTACTCATGAAGCCCCGGCGACATCAGCTGAGAAATTTCTTTCAGAGAAATGGTTTAATGGCACATTTAATATGGGAATTACAGCCCATTTCTAAAGGAAGGACGTCATAGCTGTGTATACTGCTCTTTACTGCGAAGCAAACGTGTTTTTTAACTGGTATAAAATAATGTTATTTGATGAAGGGCAGAGGTTTTTACTCGATGTCGTTATGAGGGTTTGTCCATGTGTTGAATGCAAACTTTTGCACATTTTATATGGTTACATTCCTGCTGTTGAAAGAAAGAGAGGGGGTATTGTTACAAAAGAGAACTTTTGCAACATAGATTATGTATGATATTGCTGTTATATATATATATTGTTAAACATGATGAAGGGTTACAAAAAGCGCCCCTGTCAAAGTAGCATACGCTGTTAACTTGTATGAAAGAGAAGCTCAGCTGTTACATCATGGAATAGTTTGATGCTTTACGTCATTATTGATAAAAGGATGTAAAAGAAAATTATGTTGAATGATGTTTTTTATTTTACATCCAGCATTCCCTTGTGAAGATGTTTTACTTGAAGTTTAACTGGACGTCATGGCAGACTGCTGTCATGTATTAAACTAAAACTATTAACTGGAAGTCTGGCTGTTTTCATTCTCACCTCAAAGGGCAGTGCATTCAGGTTTCTCACTGTATAATCCAATTTGTGGCTTTGCAGGTATGGGACCACTGCAAATCTTTTTTAATTCCTGTCTGTTAATTAAGTTTGGCTTGAGGCTTTGGTCCTGAACATGTCACACCCAATGACTGCTGACACGTTACTGTGCAGGGTTTACCTAACTGACACCAGAGTAACAAGACAAGACATTTTTACTGGTGCTGTAATACAAGCATATTAAACTGTTCATATATGCAGCACAATTCTATGTTTAAGAGAGAGAGAGAGAATAATATTTGCATGCCATGGCACCCAATAATACACATAATCATACTGTTAATAATATATGCAATTATAATACAACTCCTCTTGTATGGTTATGTAACAAATTCTCCTTCAAACCTCCCTTCACTTGTATTATGTATTTTAGTGAAATTGATTTGCCAAAAAAAATACATGATAAACAAAGTTAAAGATAAATTAACATTTAATTAATATCCAAAAAAAGATACATTTGACTGGTAGCATTATTTGTGTGTCCTTTTATCATTTTTGATTAAAGGAAAACACTGAAAGCAAGCCAAACACAGTTCACAGATGGCTCTGCAACCATAAACTGCAAAAATAACATGTTGCTGCCCGAGTGAATCTGATCCAGTGAGTAAATACTCCCTGAAATGTGATTGGACAAAACGAGCCACCGCGCAAGCGCCCTGATCACTGATTGGCCCACAGCACATACGCCTACCTTTGTTACATGACGTAGCCACGCCTCGCCACCGCTCTTTACGTCCTGCTTTCCTGCACGTTTGACACCTCTAAAGGCACCGCTACACCGACATGTCTCTCGGAAAAGTTGCCCGGAGTTTAGTCAAACCCGCCCGGGGCGTCCTGCGGCCCTCGGCCGCGGCTTTGAGCCGGAATTACGCCGCCGTCGCTGAAGCCAGAGCGGTGCTGGAGAACGAGCTCGAGGGGATCCGAACAGCGGGGACGTGGAAAGCGGAGAGGATCATCACGTCAAAGCAGGGACCTTCAATCAACGTGGACGGCAGCCGTAGCAGTGAGTGGTAGTGCTTTACAGCAGTGAATACTTGGTAGCAATGGGACCTATGTGTCCTTAAACGCACCATGCGATACAAACATAGATAGGTTGGCTATATAAACACAGTAGCTAGACGTTGTTTTTCAGTAGGCGCTCCCCCACAGTGTTATCTTGATGTTGCAATTCACTTGTGTTGACTCAAAGCTGTTAACGGCAGTCAAGTAACGTTACTGGTGGACACACAAGCTTGATAATGTCTTTTTTAGTGGATTTACAGGACTGACTTCTGTCCACAAATTCAAATCACAACTTTCAAGACATATGATTCAAGCCACTGGAGTCCACCAGTGATCCAAGCTCATTTCAAATAAGTTAGAATAATGGCTGTGAACATAAACAGTAAGCTTTATAAACTTGACTTCAATAGCAAAAATACTTTTTAGTAAATTGAAAAGTGACAGCCGATTCCAAACCTCTATTCTGTTTGCTCCTCTGTCAGTGTTTTCAATTCAGGATGACCCTTTGCTAAAACAAAAAATAAAAAAAACACGACTCTGCTGATTCATGAATGGCCCATTGACTTTTGGCCATGACCACTCATGTGTGAAATGGCTCTGTTCATTTCATCCAGAGTCTCATGCATTGTTTTTTCTGCAACTCTTTGTTCTGATAGGTTGGCTTTGGTTTCATTTGCTTCTTTTGCCAAAAGACGAACAAAAACATTTTTAATGCAGGGTTTAAGTTGGTTACAATGGTTATTGTTATACTGTACTGTGTCCTTTTATCCTTCGGTTTCCTGTTCTCCATCTGAACTCTCTCTCTCTCTCTCAGGCATATTGAATTTCTGTGCCAACAACTACCTTGGACTGTCCAGTCACCCAGAGGTGGTGCAGGCAGGGATTGATGCTCTGAAGTTTTATGGTGCTGGGTTGAGCTCTGTCAGGTTCATCTGTGGCACACAGGTATGATGGCTAATTCATCAGCACATCAACATATGATAACGACTTGCTGTACTCAAGCCAAATCTCATGTAATGAGTTCACCCTGTGTTTACAGGATCTCCACAAAAATCTGGAGCAGAAGCTAGCCGAGTTTCATGAGAGGGAGGACTGCATCCTCTATGCCAGCTGTTTTGATGCAAATGCTGGACTGTTCGAGGTTTGTCCTGCTTTACAAACTACAATCCCCACATCCCCCCCATCAGTACCATCATATATATATATATATATATATATATCACCTCATATTATTCTTATCCACAGGTTATGTTGGGCCCAGAGGACGCAGTGCTGTCTGATGAGCTAAATCATGCCTCCATCATCGATGGGATCCGCTTGTGTCGGGCAAAGAGGCTACGCTACAAACACATGGACCTCAGTGATCTGGAGAACAAGCTCAAAGAGTCTCAGGTAGGTGTGGAGCTCTTCCTGTATTGTAGCATAAAGAATATTCAGGGCTCTATTTCATCGAGCCAAAGCACATGGTCTAAAACGGCTCTGCTCTGTGCTATGTTTACATATAAAAAATATATTACATTTTCCTCATTATTAATGATTATTTCTCCCTTCCATAACTTATCTGCTATTGACCCTCTGGAATCCAGGAAAGCACCATCATATTACTTCACAACATAAAAATGAAGCAACATTGAGCCCTGCCGTGAACTTCCCTTTTAAGTACTGGTTTCAAACTCTTGCCAGTTTTTATTTGGTGATGTTAGACCGAGTAAAACCAGAGATAAGGTCAAATATATATCGTTTGAAAATATCAAACAAGATGCTATTCTCATGTTACCTCTCATGTGTGATATTTGCAACATTTAAAATCCTTCATTGACATTTTCAAAATCAGATGATCACAATGTTGATCCACTTGGTGAAAACTGGATAATAAGGCCATGCAGGTGAGATTGTGCTAAAAATTAAACCAGCATTACATCGTAAAAAAGGGCTAAATACAGGAAGAATGAAAATGATTAAGCCCAAGACTCCAAAGGGTTAAACACAATGTTATTGTTATGACCCAACCCACGGTGCACATGGATATACCTGCTATCTGTGCATCACTAATGTTTAACAGGCAGAGTACATGTGCATTGTAAATCCTGTGCACCTTTAAAAAAAAAAAGCAGAAAAATACTATATCCTTGAGCCTACTATACTGAAATTAAGAAAAAGTGACTAATAATTTTAAGTGTTAAATCAGCCAGGGTTGGAAACTGCATTGTGTGACGTGCAAGAGCAGAAAGCTTGACAACAGTAACTAAAAGACGCTGAGCTGAACAGACAGTAAATAACTACTGTTGTATTTGAGCGGAGGCAAAACCAAAGCAAATAATGGCTGAATATCACCACACGTGACTGAGAAAATATGTTTTGCTTTGTAATTCTGGGTGGATCAACCCTGAATTAATCTTTCACATGTTTTCACATCAGCCTGCACAGCATCATGTGCTGTGTGTGCATTCTCAGAATAACATACAGGTCGGCAATAATAACTGCTCTCATCAAAACGTACAGAATTTTATGGACAGGTCAGTGTCATAGTTTGTCCACTGGTGCATTAAACCCTGATACAGAGGTGGCAGGGTCAGGGAAGGGTTACAGTATTGATTAGACCAGCGTCAGCTCCACTGATCATCACAGCTCTGCTTGTCCTCCTCAGTCGTCTCGAATGCGCCTGGTGGTGACAGATGGAGTCTTCTCTATGGATGGAGACGTGGCTCCGTTAACAGGAATCTGTGACCTGGCTGAGCAGTACGGGGCCATGGTGTTTATAGATGAGTGCCACGCCACAGGATTCCTGGGGCCCCGGGGCAGGTGGGTAAGAGTAACATGACATTTTGTTTGGAACAAAAAAAGTCATGCTATCATCAACAGGAGTCACTAAAGTATCATCATTATGAGTGGATGAACTAATGGTACATAATGGTCTGTGGTTTGCAGAGGAACAGACGAGCTCCTGGGAGTGATGGACAGAGTTCACATTGTAAACTCCACCCTGGGAAAAGCTCTGGGAGGAGCAGCTGGTAGGTCTCCATCTGACCTGTGACTGTGAGAATGGAGGAAATTCCGGTGGTGTTAGATGACAGTATTAAACATTTGTGAATTTGTTAAACATAACAGCGAGCAGATGGCTAGTTCAGTATAGCACAAAGACTGGAGACAGCTAACAGCTGGTAACAAATCCACCTTCTATCGACTTATATTATTATTATTACTAACATGCTGTGTCTTGTTGGTTTGATGAAAAAACTGGAGTGTTAAAAACACAAGACAGGATGATGTGCCAAACTTACTTCTTGGCTGGAACAAACCAGCAGAGACACAAGGAAGTAACTCCTCCCACATATGAAATAGTTTGGCACTTGTGGCCGACCTTGCCACACCAGCTCTAGACAATCCAATAATATCTATTTATGAAAAATTGTGGCCGGTTGGAAATTTACAAGAGCCAGACTCTGATATCCGAGTGCAATTGAATCCAGCAAGTGATGGCACTTTCAGATGACACGAGGAGCTTCACTCCTTGGAGCTCCTCGTGTGAGATGTTGACTAGTTGAGTGAGTTGTTACAACAAACCGCTCAGCTCAGACTTAAGACCTTGGTGTGTAAGAGTTCACCATAACATCCACATCATAAGACTGGATATTTTCAATCTGAATCGTTTCCATGAACTGTGTCCTTGTGCTGTCATTAATGAGTCTTTTCCTAACAGCTGCAGACCCAGTTTCAGGTTTGGGTTTAACAGACAAGTCAAAAAAGATGCACAAAGGGTCAGATAAAACAACACTGATGACATTTACATTTGGATGTGCTCATTACCAAGGGTGTTGTTATTTCAGGGTGTGCCCTCTGCTGTGGGTGGGCTCATTCACATGCTGAGTTAGACCAAACATTTCAAGGACAGCAGCTAGCTCTTTAGCTTGTTTGTCGTTAGCAACATCCACATGAACATTTAGGTCCCCTGTGACGACCAAACAGTCAAAGTCAGTGCACACAACTGAGAGGAATTCAGTAAAATCATCAGTAAAACTATTGTGTGGAGGCTTTTAAATTATGACATAGAGTATGGAAGATTGTTTTATCTCCATTTTTAAAGACACTCAAAAGATGAAAATACCCCAAATGACATTTTGTGGGTGATTATATTTATGTGTTTTTATACTATGCTAAAACAATCTAACTGCCAAATTTCTCCAATGTCTTATCCGTTGTTTCTTTCAGGTGGCTACACAGTCGGCCCTAAGCCCCTCATCGACCTGCTGAGGCAGCGTTCTCGACCGTACCTGTTCTCCAACTCGCTCCCCCCTCCGGTGGTGGGCTGCGCTACCCGGGCCGTGGAGCTGCTGCTCGCCTCCAATGAGATTTCACAGAGCATGACGGCCAAAACCATGAGGTGCGTTTGTTTTAAGGGGGTTGGGGTTATCTGTGTTTATGATATGGTGTGAGTCGAGCTTACCCACGTCAGATTCACATCATAATTCTGAATGAGGCCCTCCCCTTTATGGAAGCACTTTATGAAATATCAGGAGTAGAAATCATGTTACAGCTGTTTATGTGTGCCCTCTAGCAAAATACATGAGCCTCTTTTGAACTTTAACATTTTCTCTATTTAGTGTCAAGCACCATAGAGGAAGAACTGTGTCTTTATTTTGTTCTTGAACAATAACCCAAACAGTTAATGTTTGCTCTGGCAGCTGAGATATGTGGGGGAGTATAAGTGCCTCACATCTTGTTTCTTAACCTTGTTCAGTAACACCCACACGCTGCTTCAGGCCACAATACACAACTGCAATCTGCACTCCAAGACAATACATGCATACTGTATCTTTTTTTTCAGTATTGATATGTTTCAGCCTGAAGGATTTTGTGATTCTTCATTGACAAATGGGAATGGAATGCAGCTCCTCCATAATATCAAACAGCAGGATTTGGCCACCTTTGTTATCATTAGATTTTAGCTTCATCAGCACTTCACCAAATGTTAATGAGAGTGAAAAATAAGCCCTGTCATTTAGATCCACTCCTATGTGTACTGGGTTCTTCCTTGGCCTATGCTACACCTTTCCTGCCATCCCTCTGTAATCGTGACTGTAACGTTCTTTCCTCTGCCGTCCGTTCAGGTTCAGGAACAAGATGACGGAGGCGGGCTTCACCATCGCAGGCTCAGCTCACCCGATCTGCCCCGTGATGCTGGGCGATGCTCGGCTGGCCTCCGTGATGGCCGACGATATGCTGAAGCTGGGTGAGACAGAGTGATTCCTCCGAGGTTTGGAACATCTGAACCCTTGAAAATGCATTATAAGATGAGTCATTATTTACAAGCCCTTTCCATTCAGCTGGACACGGTTCTTAGCTTAAAGTAATGGATAAACTTGGGGCGTCCTGGTGGCATTTACCACCAAGGCTAATGTTATTATTTATTTATTTATTTTAATAAAAATATATCTCAAAGGAGCTTAGTTGGTAAATTGTTGCCACATGTCAATATATGGAACCCCAATTTTAGATGAAAAACAATCAAATCAAATCAAAGTTTTCCTATTTTTTCATTTGGAAACATCATTTCAATATCATTCCTTTCATTTAGTATTCATCAACCTTTTTTAAAAAAAAAATCAAATGTATATAGTACAGAATCCTTTGTGACCCACAAGTTTTCCATGCAGAAGCAGAGGACCTCTTGATTAGGCTTTTTGAATAGAAATGTACACAAAAGTGAGCCAACATAAAACTTTCCTATAAAACATGTTATGTCTTGTTAAATTTAGTTAAATATCCCTAGATAGTAATGGAAGAGTTTTTTATTTTACATGGATTTTATGTAGAAAAATCTACATAAAGTCAGTGTGGGACTTTGACAGGGAGCAGTTGATGTGGATGAAGCTGTGTGAGGTTTTGTTCACACGTCTCTTCCCTCCACAGGAGTGTATGTGATTGGATTCTCCTTCCCGGTCGTGCCAAAGGGCAAAGCCAGAATCCGGGTTCAGATTTCAGCCGCCCACACAGACGAAGACATCGACCACTGCGTCAACGCTTTCATCCAGACAGGCAGAAAGCACGGAGTCGTCTCCTGAATGAGGAACATCCAGCATCCAGTATGCTGTACTGAACAACGCTGAAGCGCTTGCTCTTGCGGAAAACGCTGCCTGTTACTCAAGACCTATGAATGATGTGGATGGAAATATTAGTTACATTTGTAGGTCAATGGAGTTTAATGTTATTTTTGTTTGCTTGGCTGAATAAAGCACTTTTGCTAACAGGTGAAGGTGTTTGTATTTTAAGAAAAAGGGCTGTTACTCAAAACTGTTCATGAGGGAGAACAGGTTGTTTTTTAATGATTGT
Organism: Serranus cabrilla; assembly: GCA_903364295.1. Classification (NCBI taxonomy): domain Eukaryota; kingdom Metazoa; phylum Chordata; class Actinopteri; order Perciformes; family Serranidae; genus Serranus; species Serranus cabrilla. The sequence goes on along the minus strand of CAFUXE010001698.1, from coordinate 41,726 downwards.
GATATTTTTTAACACATTGAGGAATGTGGTTTCCAATCATTACTTTCATTATAAGGATATTTTCTAATCAAAGTCAACTCCTTCAAAACCAGTGACAGAACTGGGGCCCTTGTTTATGCTTTTTATGTCATGTGACAGTATGGGCTTTAATGATGTTTATGCTGTTGCAACACATGAGAGCTCATTTGTGCTTTCATCCCTGGAGATGTTACCGCAGATTTGCACATTTTGAATGTGGAAAATTAAAAAAATATTAAAATCTGCCTTCACTCAAAAAAGTGTTTTTCTTGTTGTAAATTCACTTGCAGAATGGCGCATGTGCTGTTCATCACATTGATCTGCTGAAGGAGGAAAGTTTCTCTGTGCTCTGTACCTTAACCATATGGAATCCTCCAGTGTGCATAAAATAAGAATGGACTCTGCAGTAAAGTAGGCAGTTCAAATGGCTTTTGTCATAATACATTCATGTTCATACAGTCTATGATTGTGAGCAGTTTCATGTAGGAACTATTTTATTTTTTTCTATAGTTGTACTATATGCTCACAACAAGGTCTGTGGATTATCTTTAGTATGATTTCTGGAAAGACACATTACTGATGAGTTTTTGAAATTGTGTTTTTTTTTAGCACTTTGAACACCACAAGCTGGCTGCCATTTAGGTCCCTTATATTAAAGTAAAAGCAGACATCAGTATGGCTGATATCTCCTAAACTTGTCAATTTACACCAAATAATATGGACTGATAAATAGAAATACAGGTTAGAGAGAAAATATGGATTGTGGATTTTGAGGTAAACTGTTGCTTTAATATACGTTTTACAGGAAAGCTTTGGAGATTATAGTCTCACTGGTCATCATAGCAATAAATCATAGTCTGTAAAAATAAATTATAAAGTATAAACAATAAATATAAACCATCTGTCATTTCTTAGATAACCCTTTAAAATGACCATATTGAATAGTTTTTACTGAAACTATCACCATTGTAAATACAGATTACTCACACAACTAAATGTTGTCAACAAAGAGAGCTAGGGCAGCTCAACGAAACGGCGTTACGCTTGTGATTAGCGGTGATAATAATGTGTGTGTTTGTTTCAGTGACTTAGCTGTTTCTTTGTGCTACAGTCCCCATGCTGCTGCTGCTTCCTCCTCCTTCTCTTTTTCGCGCCACCATTCCTCCCAAACTCCACCTTCGCGTTAAAGATACGCCCCCACAAAGCCACGTTGGCCAATAAGAACAGGCAGTACCACCTCCCAGCCAATCAGAGGACAGCAGGGGGCGTTACGAGAAGCGAGTCGCGGGAAACAGACAGGAAAGAGTTCAGTTTTTGCCGCGGAACAGAAACCCTAAGCAGCGTTGTCTCCGTCAGTTTACTTCCATCCTGTTTTTCTTTTTAATTAAGAAAAACTAGTCCACGGTATCTACTTTTATTCGTGCCGTGTTGTTCACCGACCTGGTTCAGTATGTCTGGCTTTGACGACCCGGGAGTGTACTACAGTGACAACTTCGGAGGTGGAGAGGGACACGGCGCGGATGAAGGCGGACTGAAGAGGACCCAGATCAAGAAACGGTTTCGCGAGTTCCTCCGGCAGTTCAGAGTGGGGACCGACCGCACTGGCTTTACATATAAATACAGGTGAGTTTATAGTAAAATGACCACAAGGGCTGCATGAAAATTATGGTTGTGGTGAGGGGGATCATGGATCTTATTAACTACCCAAATAGCAACAAAAAAAGTGTACAAAGTGACTGCAGTGCGGTGGTGAACCCCATGAAGCAGAAACAAATATTACAGGGACGATCAACCAATGTAATATATTAAGTTTATCCTTCATATGATGGTGGTCAGCTTGTGGATACAGTTTGATAAAGTCTTAACTGGACTTAAAGTCTGACAAAAAATACTCGTTAAGGTCATCTAAACTTGGACCCCTTATTAAAAAAGGCAAACCATCTGCTTTATAAAGTTGTTTTTTTATGTAAACTTTTTACTGCCACAAAAACAATGCAATACAAACAACAGCACAGGGAGTATTTGAATGAAATAAGTAGTGCATATACATATTAAGAGATCATTAAGATTACATCTTAAAAGTAAATAAGCAACATGTTTATGCTTTAAAAAGTTTAATGAGGAGTATGAAAGCAAATGGCATTAATGAAGCAGGAGTCTGAGGAAACACACATTGTTGAGTTGCATTGTGGGAAATGTAGGCATCAGCATTTCTGGAGCTTGACCTATATTTGAGACAGAAAAAAAGAAACTTCTGTTACTTAAGAAGTTTCCCAATTTGAATAAATGCAACTTTAAATCACTTCACAATTAAGTCTGCTACAATATCTGTATGTTATTTATTTGTTTGAAATCAGAGATGAGCTGAAGAGACACTACACCCTGGGGGAGTACTGGGTGGAGGTGGAGATGGAGGACCTTGCCAGCTTTGACGAGGATCTGTCAGACTGTCTCTACAAGGTGCCCTCTGACAACCTGCCGCTGGTGAGTGACCACAGCTGTCAGCTGTCCTGTTTGTGGCCCTGGCTCCACACCTCCTTGGCTGCCTTTGTTACTCTCCTCTAACCATTTGTTCTTATTCACAGCTGGAGGACGCTGCTAAGGAGGTAGCCGATGAAGTGACCCGTCCTCGTCCTGCCGGGGAGGAGACGGTCCAGGACATCCAGGTCATGCTGAAGAGCGACGCACATCACGCCTCCATTCGTGGCCTCAAGGTACGCACAGACCTCCCTGTGTCTCATATTCTCAGAGTCTCCCATCGACTGTTTGGTCACATTTGATCTCCTCCTCTCCCCCTGCAGTCGGAGCAGGTGTCTCGTCTGGTGAAGGTGCACGGCATCATCATCTCGGCCACACCAGTGAAGGCCAAAGCCACCAAGGTGTGTCTGCAGTGTCGCGGCTGCCGCAGCATCATGAGCAACATCCCTCTGCCTCCAGGCCTGCAGGGCTACGCTCTGCCCCGCAAGTGCAACAGGTGAGAGTCACGGCCCGGATCAGGGACACAGTAGAATCACAGATATATGGATATTTCAAAACCTCATAGATGCAGATATATCTCACAGATTAGATTATTCAGGGTTTGGAAAATGCTCAGTTTAACTTTTATCTTTTCACGGTTCAGAATGTGCATAAATCTGAATGTTTTCCTTGGTTTGAAACGTAATCTGTGTGTTTTATCTACTCAAATCACTCACGTAAAATAAAAATCTTCTGACCTAAACATTTTTTTATTTAAATAGATGCCAAAAATGTGTACCATTTCTGATCCTTATCTGATTTTTATTATATTTCTCATTATCTGATTTTCAACTTCCTGGCTATCCTTGAACAGCTCATGTGTGTAATAAGTGACCCAATAGAATCTTAGAATAGCTCAATAGCTTCATCGCTTGCTTCATGTCTCATTTAAAATCATGCCAAAAATAAACTATTTGCACATAGCATGGCCATAGGGGGCTGTGAGAATCTGGAAATGTGTTGGTTTAGGATTATTTTTTGTAACTTCTCTTCTCTTTCCTCAGTGATAATCCAGGAAGGGTGAAGTGTCCTGTGGACCCCTACTTCATCATCCCGGACCGATGCGTTTGTGTGGACTTCCAGACTCTCCGCCTGCAGGAGTCTCCAGACGCGGTGCCTCACGGGGAGATGCCCCGTCACCTGCAGCTCTACTGTGATCGGTAAGGAGGAAGGAAACATGTTGATGTTTTCTATTTCTTGCTGCTGTGCCCTTTAACCATGTTGGCTCAAACCGTCTCCCCCTCCTCAGGTATCTGTGTGACCGCGTGGTTCCAGGCAACAGAGTGACCATCATGGGGATCTACTCCATCAAGAAGATGGCGGCTCCAAAGCCCAGAGGCAACGAGAAAAGTGCTGGTGTGGGGATCCGTGCCTCCTACCTGCGCGTGGTTGGCATCATGATGGACACAGAAGGAGCAGGTAAAGACGAATCTGCATTTTGTCTTTTTGCTTGTTGCATGTGGTTTTTTAGCAGGTAGGACAGGTTTGGTTTTCATGGTTGTTTTGTCTCCCTCCAGGTCGTGGTACGACTGGATCCGTCTCCCCTCAGGAGGAGGAAGAACTGAGATCTCTGGCTGGTTCTCCCAACGTCTACGACTCTCTGGCGCGCTCCCTCGCTCCCTCCATCTACGGCAGCGAAGATCTGAAGAAGGCCATCACCTGTCTGCTGTTTGGGGGTTCGAGGAAGAGGTGAAGCTACTGGCTGCAGCTCCAGTCCGCACAGTGCAGTGTAAACCTTCCCCGTGCCTGTTTTAGTAATGCCTCCTGTCCTTTCAGGCTGCCTGACGGTCTCACGCGTAGAGGGGACATCAACCTGCTGATGCTGGGAGATCCTGGTACCGCCAAGTCCCAGCTGCTCAAGTTTGTGGAGAGATGCTCACCTATCGGGGTAGATATCCATTCTGTCCCAGTCCAACACACTTTGTTCTGCAGCATGTGACTTCACCTGCTGATGCTGAGCCTTTATGTGTCATCAGGTTTATACTTCAGGTAAAGGCAGCAGTGCGGCTGGTCTGACCGCCTCTGTGCTGAGAGACCCCAACACTCGAGGGTTCATCATGGAGGGAGGAGCCATGGTGCTGGCCGACGGCGGAGTCGTGTGCATCGATGAGTTTGACAAGGTAAAAAAGATTTTGGAGCGGGATGATGTTTAACTTTGTGTTGTAGGATTGGCTTCTGTTTTTGGTCACATTTTACTCACTGTGGCCTCGTTTTTCACTGCACTAAATAAGTCCTGACCCTCTATGGAAACAGCACAGTCAGGCAGGAAGCAGGGGGAACTTTAAAATGTCTTTTCTGCAGTAAAACACAAACACAATGCCTGTAAATCAAAAAGCAAAACCACAGATTGAATTTCTTTGATATTTTACTTTAAATTAAGTAATTAAAATGTTTTTTTTACAACCTCTACGCAGCAGAGAGGAGATGACAAGACTTTAAGAATTTAATGTTTTTCTAGGTTCTAGTTTAGTGAAAGCGGTTATTTGGCTTGGATTTGGTTACTTTTACTAAGAAAAAGCATTTGTCACACATGATCTGTTCAAGGACCATCAGAAAGTTAAAAAATCTGACAATAATGCCTGTTTGTTTCAGTTTCTGGCTCTGAAAAACGGTGTAATTTTGGTGTCTTTTTTGGAGTTTAGAGGGTTTTAAAAAACTTGTGTTTGTTATCCAGATGAGAGAGGACGACAGAGTGGCCATCCATGAAGCCATGGAGCAACAGACCATCTCCATCGCTAAGGTACTACTCATTTGTGTGTTTTGAAATAATAAAAAAAAACATGTTTTCACTGCTGAGACTAACACCTTGACTCTCTCAGGCCGGCATCACCACCACCCTGAACTCCCGCTGCTCTGTGCTGGCTGCTGCCAACTCAGTGTTTGGCCGCTGGGACGACACAAAGGGGGAGGACAACATCGACTTCATGCCCACCATCCTGTCCCGTTTCGACATGATCTTCATCATCAAAGACCATCACGACCAGCAGAGAGACATGGTGAGGAGACGCACGTTTGACCGCTGCTTTACATGAATGAAGAGAAACTGGAATATTAATAATCATGATTGTGTTTGCAGACGCTGGCTCGCCACGTGATGAATGTCCACCTGAGTGCTCAGACACAGACGGAGGGCGTAGAGGGCGAGATTCCTCTGGCCACCTTTAAGAAATACATCGCCTATTCCAGAGCGTGAGTCCCATCGCAATCTCTCTTTCTGATGACACATTTCTGCTCCACATTTTCTGTCACTCATGATGCATTCTGTTCACGTCTGTGGAGCACATGAATATGATTATTTGTAAATGTGTGCCTGCAGTAAGTGCGGCCCTCGGCTCTCTGCTGCGGCTGCAGAGAAGCTGAAAAACCGATACGTGGTGATGAGGAGCGGAGCGAGAGAGCACGAGAGAGAGACGGACAAAAGACCCTCCATCCCCATCACTGTCAGGTAGGTTTATATATTTACAGGTACGCTCTGCTCCAGCTCCTGTAGGGATCTCTGTAGTAACCATGTGTGTTTGTGCGTCTGCAGGCAGCTGGAGGCTGTGGTGCGCATCGCAGAGTCTCTGGCTAAGATGAAGCTGCAGGCTGTGGCTGGAGAGGAGGAGGTGGACGAGGCCCTCAGACTCTTCCAGGTGTCCACGCTGGACGCTGCGCTGTCTGGCAGCCTTTCAGGTGTGTGTCTGCCTGTGTGTAGTACCTGTGATTGTAGACATCTGTGGTTTGTGTCCTGACAGTGTGTTCGCACCAAAGTCAATTCAAAAAGATATCTGACGGTCTGCTAATGTCAGAGGGTACACAGATAAAATATGTTAGAAAGCAGGCAGTAGTGGAGTATTTTTTCGACAGATTAGTTGCAGACAGATGTAACTGTCTAATTGGTCTGTAACATCACTCCGCATGTCTTTCAAACTATATTTGAATGTCTTAATTGTTCGTTAACAAGTGTTTAAAAGAACCCCTGCCTACATTTAAAGCTCAATAGATAAATAAGCGCATAGAAGTGCAATTAATTATCTTGTTAATCGACAAATTGTTTCAACAACTAATGACTAATCGACTATCCAGATAGTCGTTAGTTGCAGCCCTAATAGAAAAGGAGAGGAGGGCTGAATTAAAGGAAAGCAGGATTCAACATACAGCCATTTGTGCACTTTATTTAGAAATAGATTTTTAAGATGACATAAGTCGAAATGACTGTCCATCTCTTGATGTTTAATGATCATGGTTTAGTGAAGCATTTCTTTTACCTGGACACAATGAAATGCATTTTTTGTTCTTAACACCTCTCCAACCACATGTTGTCTGTAGGAGTGGAGGGCTTCACCTCTCAGGAGGACCAGGAAATGGTCTCGCGCGTTGAGAAGCAGCTGAAGAGACGATTCGCTATCGGCTCCCAGGTGTCCGAGCACAGCATCGTCCAGGACTTCACCAAGCAGGTCAGTGTGAGACAGAATATGTATGAGCGAGTCCTCCTTTAACACACCGCTGCTTCATGATGCTATGTAATGTCATGACGTTGCAGCTGTCTTCTCAAAAGAACTGAACAAATTGTCACCTGGTGCCTGAATTTAGTGTTTTCCTTTTCATAATTGAAGACATTTCTACCATGAAGTGACGCAGAAAAGGCACAAATTGGTGCATTAAAGAAACAAGACAAAGCTGCAGCATTTTGACCTGAGTGCTATGAATAATCTTTTTATTCCGCTCCACAGAAATATCCCGAACACGCCATCTACAAAGTCCTGCACCTGATGTTGAGGCGGGGCGAGCTGCAGCACCGCATGCAGAGGAAAGTTCTCTACAGAGTCAAGTAGAGCCAACTGAGCTCTTATACATGTTCCTATTGTTGTTGATGTAAATAGTTTTGCTCTGCTTATTCATGCTGTTTTCCATTGGACATCTTAAAATATTGAGTCATGGTGAAAGCTGTGGATTGATTCTGTTTGATATGGATTTTACTGTCAGTCTACACAGTCTGATTACACATATGAGAATTTGTACTAAAATAAAAATATCACTGTCACACAAAGATGTTTCTGCAAGTGTAAAAAATTAAAGTATTTGAAATCACTTTTAAATTCTGTGTTTATTCAACAAGGACTTTTTACAGTGTAGTATTGTTTTAACAAAGTTCATATAAATGACAACAGTTTAAGAAAATCACACATTTCAGACTTTAATTTATGAGACACAAAGAAGATATAAGGGGGTGGAGTTATACATAAAGTTCCAAAGTTGGGCGACATTGTAGTGAAGGAAAAAAATGGCATTTCCAGAGTGGTCCCTTGACCTCTGACCTCAAGATATGTGAATGAATAAGGGCTATAGGCAAACATCCATTATTTAAAGCAAAAAAAACAAAGAATCAGCTAGTTGTGGGATCATGTTGTTCAGTTGATTGACAGCCTAGTGATTAGTAAAGTGCAGGATGTGCGTTTAACTTGTGCTGGTTAAGTCTACAAAGCGTACATTCCCATTCCAATAGTGGTGAGAGTGATGCAGAGTCCCACCGTGAGCTGCATCATGGGTGAACGTGGGAACATGGCAGTTTTGAGAACGTTGTCCTGTGATTGTTCCACTGTTTCTGTTGTGACACTCAACATTTTCTGCAAGTCATCAAAAACCTGAGGGAAACGGTACAATATTGGCAGATTCAGTTCCTGTTTTTGTGAGTTTCACTGCGGTTATGGATGTTATTATTGGTCACTAACTACATTGTCGATGTATACAGTAAATATGTTTGTACATACCTGGATGTTGAACTCAAAGGCGGCGACGGCCTCCTGCAGCACCGCCGCCCGCTCCTCCTCCGTCAGCTCGATGCTGTTCATGCGGCTCCTGTACAGCTGCTTGAAGCGGTTGGGGCTCGTCACACCCGGGAAGGAGAAGAACGAAAGCCCCTCTTTGCCCGTCAGCCCCAGAGATTTCTGGGTGATTTTCCCCAGCACTTGACCTCCTGATAGGTCACCAAGATAGCGCGTGTAGGCGTGAGGCACCAGCAGCTCGGGGTTCGCTTTACCAATCTGAAATTTTTTAAAAAATTAATCATATCCTTCGTCTCAAAATAATGTACACTACAAATCCTGAATTAAAATTGTTATATAAATAAGATTCATTATGTGCAGCGATGGGAAAAGTACTTGTATCCTGTTATTTAAGAAAAGCAGAAATACTGTCAAAATACTCCACTACAGGTAAAAGTCCTGAAATAAACATAAGTATTCACTACAGACCAGTACATTTTAGACTGATATAAGTTGTATCAACCATTGATGCATTAGTGTTTTTACCAGTTAATTTGAAGTATTTTACATACTTCTAGCTTGTGAATTTCCCCTCTTATTTTAACCCATTCAAAACAACATATATGAATAATAGAGACCTTCTTTTTCAACAAAAACATGAGTGTAATTTTTTCATGAACGGTTTACTCACATCAATGTAAGAGTTATAGAGTTATATAGTCTTTGTAAATCAGGATAAATAAAAATCATATTTCAATATTTAGCTGTCAAATGACATTATAATATTTTAAAGTTATAGAACATATCATTTTGTTACTTTAAACAGTTGAACTGCTGTACGTTAACAATATGCAATATGGATTGACATGTGCCTCATGTTCAGCCATACTTGCTGAGAAAAGGGGCGTGGCCATACTGCAGTCCACTTTAGATGATGTGGAGCACTGTGATTGGCTTTTAGGTGTCTATTTAAATAAATGTGCATTGGGGTGAAGTCAGACGAAAGTAATCAAAAATCTAATCAGCTTAGAGAATATAGTGAAGTAAAGAGTTGAATATTTCCCTCTTGGGTGTAGTGAAGTATTTATATAAAGTAGCAGGAAAAAAAACTCACTGTACGCAGTCTCTGTTGGTATCTGTGTGTGGCTGCAGGAACTATCACCCTCTTCCTCCAGTCGGAGCCAAAAAAATGCTCCAGATCTCTTTCCAGAGTTTCCACTCGGGCAAGTTCCTGTGGGAAGTAAATCGGGGCAACGGCTGGATGGGAAGAGTTTCTATCCAGCTCCTCCTCGAGCACTTTGTAGATCTCGTAGAGGGAACACAACAGGACCTGACAGAGATATAAAGAGCCACTTTTCAGGACGTTGTAATAGAACAGAAAGTGTGATCTTTTTTTCATGTGTCCGTTAGTTTACCTTGTACTGTGGCAGGGTGATCCGTCCCTTCTGGTAACTCAGCATCAGCTGTGTGTTCTCAGCTCTGACATGACTGTCCTGAGTGGTCGCTTTAATCTGCTCTGATAAATCTCTGGGCAACACAAAAAGGACACAATTATTCAGAAGAAACTCAAAAAACATTAAAAAAAATTCACATCATAACCAAACAATTCATAGTCATACCTGCCAACTTCCTCTGTATCGTTTTTCCTGGCGCTCTTCATGGTCTCTGTCGTTGCAGGCTGCAATGAATGGTTGATTGGTTAAATTTAACACATTTAACATGAATAGCGATATATGTAGTAATGTAAATAACACACCTGTAATAAAGTCAAGTCTTCTCCTGGTTGCCTTCTCAGACTAGATGTTCTGTTGTGTCCTCACAGCTCTGTCCTGCCTCTTATATACGACCTGTTTGCACCATAGTTGCTGAGTCAAAGGGGAAGTGTGACTGCTGACTCGCATCACATCACACACTGCTGAGGCTGAAACATGACAAAGCAGATGTGTGAGCCGAGTGAGGAACTCTGAAAACATGATCAGGCAGAAATCAAAAAGCTTAAGATACACAGCGCATTGTGGTGAAAGAAATGTAGCTAAGTACATTTACTCAAGTACTGTGCAGGGATACAACCTGACTACAACTACTACTTCAGAGGGAAATAAGCCTATTGTACACTTTCTTTCTTTTCTAGTCCACTAGTTACTTGACACTCTTAGTTTTAGTTCGTTTATAGGTACAATGTGAACTAATTTACCTGTCTAAATCTAAAATACTGCCAATGTGAGAACCAAATAAACATATAGTAAGCAGATCTAACCCTAACCATAACCCATCTTCTGAATGCTCTGGGTCTCTAGTTTATGGCTGTAAAGTTTCATGAGGCTGTGATTATCCTAGAGCTCACAGCAGCTCATTTTATACAGTGAGGTCGAGACTCGAGAAATGCCCTCACAAGTGAGCTCATAGAATCCAAGAGTCTCAGCTTTCCACTGATACCCAATGAATGAACTCAACAGGCTGTTCAATGACTCCAGTATGCGGAAATATTCAAATGCAACAGGCAAAAATAATGCATGAGAAGAACCAAATGTTTTTTTGTTTTTAGTAGTAGTAAAGCAGCACCATAAAGCAGGCCTGTGTGTAAAAAGAAGAAATGTGGCTACCCATAAAACTTTAATTCAGATATCTTCAACCTGTGACAGTGGTGGGACATTGGAATGCCAAGAAGTTAAGTAAGGTCTTGAATGGAGAAGTGTAAAACCGATGATTTTTTTTTACACTTTCACTTGTGTTTTTCTACTTACCTTTGTACCACTATTGAATACTAGTGTACCATATATGATCGAAGACGTCAGCACTTCCCAAATTAAATTGAAACAGATACTAAGCATTTACAAATACTTATATAAATGACCGGCTTTTATATATATAGTATATGAGTATTTGTATCCATGCAAATATTAGTGATAAAAGCAAAACATTTTAAGTGTAGTCACTAAACAATGCAAAAAGGAAACCATAAAGTCAAAGAAAAAAACAAACATACACAGACATTATCAACAAACAAAAACAGTATAATAAAGACTTAAGGTCCAAGGTTTATGTCTTTATTTTTGGAGTTAATACAATTACTTTCACCTTTATTTTCAACTATTTTAATTTAAAGCCCCCTCTAAGCCCCCTCTTTAAAAAGTATTTTATGTGGGGGATGTGCAAACAGCATAGTATATATGCTGTTTGCACATCCCCCACATACCTGGCCCTTCTTTCCTGATCTATTCTGCTCCATTCTATGGTATTTTATAATCACGCCCCCTTATGCAAGCAGCCCTCCATTGGTTTTTGGTATCCAAGGGGGAAGTGGGTTGTACTAGTAGCTTTCCAAAGGGATAAACACAGACATACAAACATATCGCGCTTTAAAATGCAAACATGTAAACATGTAGCAGCCTCGTCAAGTCTGATACGTGCTGAACCACAGATGTTGCACGCGAGGGCTCAACTGATATAAAAGGTAACGTATGTCTACATGTTTATGTAGCTATTATATCGCACGAGCCGACCTCACATCTGGTTCAGCGGGCGACGGCAGCCGCCGCATCCTCCAGGGAGTCATATAACATCGGCTGGACAGTCCTCGGAGAGCCGGGGAGCTGCTGCTGCCTCCGAGCACGTTTACTCCCGTTTTGAGTCGCTAAATGATCGATTAGCTAACTGTCTAGTTTGACGCCATCATAATTTTGGGCTGAATTTGTATACATTTACTCTATGCTTTAGAGTAGCGAGTCACAAGATGTTGCGAGCCGCCCGATCATGGCCCACATGCCCATGCAGGCTAGGAGTCAAGTATGTAATATCATTTAGTAACATCAACAATAACTCTCTGTGAACAAGATCATTCCATAATTAAGTATAAACACCATTATTCTCTTCGAGTAACCATATGCCACCTATTGGGGTGTTTGTTTGTTTGTTTGTTTTTGGATGATTTTTGATTTTTTTTTTTCTTGTCATAGCTTTTCAGAACGTATGTGTCTTAGCCGCAATATGTTTATGACACGAGTATTAGATATTTTATGAAACCACTATAGTACTCTAGATGTTTAAAGGAAACTTGTGTATTAATTATTCATGATCCATGTTACCTTGAGTTTGTGCAGATTTTTTTCTTCTCATGACTCAACAGAGAATAGGGAATCTGAAAAAGAAGAACATTCTTGATGGCTTGAAGTAAATAAGGGATCTATTTAACAACAGCAAAAATGTATCAACACCATTGACTTTCAGTCTCACTTATCCAGTTGTATGCTCAGTACTACCCAAACACATGGATTTTCACTAAAACCTTATTATTTAGAACACTTCAGTGTTAATAGTCTCAAGCTTGAGCAGGTGCACTGACTGACTGTGCGACTCTGGATGGGTTTGGCTGTTGTTAAACTCAATTTAATGTCTCATTTACGTCAGTGAATCAAGTATTTTCTCCATTTTTGCTTTTTTGTTCACCATGGAGGCATGTTAGAAAAACGGCCCTAATGTAAACTGTTTACTATAACGGATCTTATCAATTGTTTTATTATGTGATTTAATTTATTGCGTCATCATATCTTTACTCACACTATTCCCACACTGCCTCATGTCCAACAGGTTATGGATCCAAACCTCCCTTGTTTTATCCTCTTCATCTTGGTTGGCTGTGTCATAAGCTCTTCTGATGACCGTCACCACAACGGCACCCGCCACTATGATTACTGTGTGCTCGGAGCTGGTCCTGCAGGACTGCAGATGGGATATTTCCTCTCCAAGGCTAAACGAGACTACATCATCTTGGAGAGGAACTCAGGACCAGGAAGCTTCTTTAACAAGTATACAACTATGTCATGTTACAGGAAAATTGTACCTGTCTGCCCCCCTGAATCATTTTTGACGCATCTCTGCTCTGTGTTGTGTGTCAAGGTATCCCAGGCACAGGAAGCTCATTAGT
>CAFUXE010001698.1:9899-23214 GCA_903364295.1 Serranus cabrilla | reverse complement strand
TTGAAATAGGCGCAGTGTACAGTTGCAAAGTTCACAGTCACATGTCACAGTTGCTATGCAACAGTGTGAAACAGTCTCCGTGTAAACAACAAACATGGCGGTCCCGTATTTAATGTTTTTTAATAAAAAGATACATTTGTTTTGTGCATGGATGTAGTTTTGTGGACAATTAGTATTTTTTCATGTTGCGCATATGTAGAACAACCATTGGGCCAGCACGGGGCAGTCTGATTGGCTGCCTGGTGTCGTAGATCCTATTGGACGGGAGCTAATGAACAACACGCAATCTGATTGGTCGTTACTGCACTGGCGCTGTTGACTGTACAATGGGTGTGCATTTTACTACGTTTACCCGATAATGGAAAATGTGAAATAGGGGACATTTTGGAGCCGTAAGAAAGGGTGTCTTCTGCTGTTAAATACTGCAAATTACCCAGGATGGAAAGACTTTAATGGGGGAGTTTCTGAGTTGACGTGCCTGCCGTGACCCCATGGCGTCGCTGACGGCGCAGATGCCATATTCAAAGTTGACCGATATTTACAACGACTTTATTTCCTTCTTGCTCTGGCAGTAGTAGTAGTAGTAGTAGTAGTAGTAGTAGTAGTAGTACACACAGCATCCATATGTCACGATAAAGTATGGACGGGTGGAGCCCAATCGTTGCGACAGCCTCGGATAATGACCGCTCCAGCTCCGAGGGGGAGTACATGGTGGAGCCTGGACCCGAAGACGGAACCCGGGAGGTGTTGGACGGAGAGCAGCGGGGCAACCTGGAGAGAATGGACCCCGGGGACACCGCTGCTGTCGGGTTTGGGATAAGTGGGACCGGGGAGGGTAAAGTGGTGTTGGGTCGGGTCGGACAGAGAGACGACAAGGAACTCAGGTACCTGCACTTGTTGTGGGAGCCCGGACGAGCCGAGCTTGGCGGCGGCGGGGTGGCGAGCAAGATGGGGAAGGTGACGGGGAGCAGGGCCAGGAGGCACCACAGAGTCGTCCGGAATGTCGGTCCCATTGGTAAAGATATTTATGGTAAGACACAGGCACATTTTCTACACAAAGAATGTGTGGAGAGAATTAGGCGTTTGCTGCATTTGGTTGAATACTAAGGGAGCAAATCACTAGTTTCCCCACAATACGATATTATATTGATTATTTGGATAACAATAAGATATTTGTTAATATCACAAAATTCTGCCACAAAACGATTCGATTCAATTCAATTCAGGGACCTGTGCTCAATATGAGATAAACAACATTTAATCATTTAACACAAGCAGTTACATTTTCATCAGCTTATAAAAAGCAAATAAAATATGATCTGACTAATTTATTATGACATTCAAATTGAAAAACAGTCTATTCTTCTAATTACATTGATTTATTCATATTCTTTTTAATAACAAGAAAAATGATAAAGTAAGAACATTCAAAATACAGATTGATCTTAATTGATATTTTCATTTTTCATTGTTGGTAATTATAATGAAAAAGATTGATATATCCTTACATCTCTACAAAATTTAAGCTAAAATAAGCTCAATGGCTGTAATAATATTTACAGTTGATATCACAATATAGCTAATTTGCCATTATTTTAGGGCTATTTTGAGTATGGTGATTTCATACAATTGGAAAGACTTAAGATATCTGTAATTTTAAATATAACCAAACAAAGTAAAGTCAATCAAGTTACAGTGTTATGCTTTGAACACCATAAGAAGACAATATTTAAGCTATGTTGTATTAAGATGCCCAGTGTTACACTGCTAAACAGCATGTACAGAAGCAATATCAGTGGCTACTCAAACAAGCACCCCACCTGAAAGTGTAAAGCCAGTGTTTGTCTGTGAATGATGTCTTTGTTTGTTGTTCCGATGTCATGTAGCCTGACTTCCTTTATCCAGTCATAAAGCAAGATTTACATACTTGTCACTTTGAATGTGTTATCTCCACAGCTGTGAAAAGACTGAGGGAAGCAGCAAACAGCAATGACATCGACACAGGTATGACCAGTGAGGTGATGCAGTAAAATGCCTTGCAGGTGGTGTACAGATGACTAAAGGCTAATACAGTTGTGCTTTTCCAGTTCGAAAGCTCCTGCAAGAAGAAATAGACCCCTGTGCAGCTGATGACAAGGGAAGGACAGCCCTCCATTTCTCTTCCTGCAACGGCAATGAGAGCATTGGTAGGTTGGTGATTAGCTGGTTGTGACACTATGAAAGGAAATCATGTGTAATGCAGCAGGATGGTTACAGTTAGAAGAGCAGTTTTACCATATCAATTATGATTGTCACTGTTTTTTTTTTGTCAACTTTTCCCTAATTTTTAGCTGTTAACTTTTAACAGTTAAAACGTCCTTCTTTTTCAAACATGCTTTTCTATGTCTGTAGTGCAATTGTTGCTGAGCCACGGCGCTGACCCCAACCAGCGAGACAGTCTGGGAAATACCCCCCTCCATCTGGGTAAGAGAACAATCACCATGGCCTGTAAAACCAGTAGAACTGTTGCCAGTAATGCATGTGACTGTGGTTTCAAACTGACTCACAACTGTGCAGCTGCTTAAGGCTCACCCCTGCTAAAATGAGTGTAACCTTTAGAATACCATAAAGCTACATTTAAGAATGTTGTTGCATGCAGTAAGTGTTTAAAAACATTCATAATCCTTAATTTCGTGTTTCTGCAGCGGCCTGTACCAACCATGTGCCTGTAATCACCACATTGCTGAGAGGAGGTGAGACCCTAATTCCAAAAAAGTTGTAGTTGCCCAGTTTATGTTACTCAGTTACCCACTATAGGAGAGCTTGAACTAAAACATTCAAGTTATATCATGTTTCTAAATGTACAGTATATATAACTTCCCAAAATACAGCAAGTACCAAAAGAAACCTTTTAATATGAAGTTATTCTATATTAGTGCGTTAAACCATTCACAATATGTAAAGCAAAGGCATCACTGCCCAGGTTAAGTGGAGGTTATTGGTTAAGAATGGATATTAACCTGTACATGGTTGTTTATTGTGGTATCCGGGTATACATTTTAACAGCTGTCAGCCAATCAGAAACACACATTTTCTTAAAAATCTTTTTTTTTAATTCAGAATGTAACGATGACAATATGGTAGTGGAAAATAAATGCAAAAGATATTGCCACAGATAGATAGATATTGCTAGATCTGTACCAACATTGATCCTTTAAATGATTCTTTGTCAGAGTGTGTAGTGTAATCTCAAGATCTAAAAGTTTGCCCCTCCTCCCCTGCTCTATGTCACATGTTGCGTTGAGCATTAACCCTTAAATCAGCCCCTTATTCTTGTTAGGAAAGTTCTGCATGGTTTATCTTAAATCAGAGTTGATAAAGAAAATGTTGTGAGTGAGATTTTAATTAAATTAGAATGTGTGGAAATGTATTTAATAAACATGTATAATTGAGAGATCTGTGCTCTTGTTAAGGAGCCCGTGTGGACGCCCTGGACCGGGCAGGCAGGACGCCTCTGCATCTAGCACGCTCCAAGCTCAATATTCTGCAGGAGGGCGATTCACGCAGCTTAGAAACCCTCAGAGGGGAAGTCACACAGGTAGAAGACATGATTACTTCCTTGGCTTAGGCTTTGGATGGATCCTTATTGTCTCACATTCCTAAATGTTAGATAGGCTGTAGTATTGCTGAAGATTTTTGTGTCTTTCTTTCCTTGCAGATCATTCAAATGCTGAGGGAATACCTGAACTTAATGGGCCAGAGTGAAGCTAAAGAGAGGCTGGAGCACATTTCGACACAGCTGCAGCACACGCGCACCAAAGAGCAGGTGACACCTACATACTTATTGCATTATAATCAGATTTCCTATGAATTAACATAGACTTCGCTAACTCATACATGGTTGTATTTTTTTTTCTTGCAGGTGGATGAGGTGACTGACTTACTGGCCAGTTTTACATCGCTCAGTCTACAGAAGCAGAATTTGGGGGATAGGTAGAAGTCTATAGAGAGCTGAAGTCCTGCTACTTTTTAAAGAAGGCCTCTGCTCCACCTTGGCCAGACAAGCATATGCTGAACCATAATGCTGAGGTTTTCTGTCCATATTCAAAATGAAATATTTATCTGCATATCTACTCTACAGGAAAGTACCATCTCATCTTTTTAACCAAGATAACAAAGATTATATTTGATCATTTACAGCCCTGATGAGCCCTGATGATATTTGTTTTTATTTGTTTATATTGGTTAAAATGAAAAGATGCTTACATTTTACGGCCCAGTACTGCAGTGAAGTAGTTATGAATTTAGCTTATGGACAGAAAAGCTTGTCACATGCTAGCTTTTCAGAAAAAGGATAAAAGAAACCCCTTAGGGAATTATACATTATGAACAGGAAGCTAGTGGAACAGAAGCCAACTCGGAAGTGCAGTGGGGTCTCTGCTCTCTATTGTGTGTGTGTGTGTGTGTGAGAGAGAGTGTTTATGTGTGTAAGTCACAGCCATCGACGTGCTGACATGTTCTCTTTTTGCCTGCCATTATTAGCTAAGTTCTATGATAATTATGAGACATATTTCTCACGAAATGATTGAACAGTTGTCACTGTATTATTTGGTTTTCTTATCAACAGCATCTTTGTATCTCGTTGCCTTTTCTCTTGTATTGCATGTTATGTTTGTATGTGAACCGTACTGTAAAAATGGATTTGACTCTTGTGGGAAATGGATATATGTGATTCAATAAATCAATATATTTGACTACATCTGTAAAATATTGTCTTCATTAAATGTTGTCAAGAACGGTTCAAGTTTTTGTTATTGTCATGTGTGCAACAATTGCAAGAAGGGGAAGCAGCCATTGAATATTATTTTTTTTAAAAAATTAAAAGGTTAAATGATTTGGCTAAAATATAAAAGTGAAAAAAGTCATACATTTGTGTAGACAGGAATGGCAAAAAGTTAAGCAGAATTTAAACAGGAGTGAACTAAATATATCATGCACAATGATATGTAAAAATGGCCAGTCTATCTAGGTTTCTGTTACAATTACATTTTCATACTTATTTCATTATTAACATATAAACCAGAGCGCCTTTTGTTGTTATTTTGCATAGTCGGATACCTTGCATTGCATTGATAATATGGCTACATTTCGCCAACGCTGATTGGCTGCTCCACCGAAGCCCCTCCCCGACGTCGACACGTATTGTTGCTTGCCGATAATAAAAGATGGCGACCGGACCCGCGTAAATTGGAGACCCCATAGAGGTAGTAAAATTTAATAAACACATTATTTCCTTCCTTCTTAGTGTTTGTAAACAAAACATGCTATCACACCAGAGGAGATGAAGACATTTGCAGAGCTGAATGCATGTTTGCCACGTTATTTTATGCACTTGAGGCGACCGCGGCCTAGCTGTGGGTGTAAGCCTCGGTATTTCCTCGGTGGCTTTCACCGGCAAGCTGCCGGCACTCTCAGCGAGACGCATTCAAGTGCTGGAAATGTTGGGAAGCTAAGGAGTCAAAGTGAATGGAGAGGGGGTGTGTTTGTGTATCTTTATGAAAGTAGGCGGGAGTTTGTTTAGCTATCTTTTTTAGTACTATTTTGTAAGTGACAGACTACATCAATATGGCACTAAAACGCAACTTGTATTTTTCCTCAAGAAGCAGGTGGCCATTTAGCACTTTTGAGTAGCGTTATGTTCAGGTTGCCTGCAGCTCCAGTGATGCTTGAACAGCACAGTGTAGGACTTAGCAGGAGTACTTGTAGCAGCCTTGTACTTATTTAGTTGTAATTACCTTTATTGATATGTAGGTATAATCATAATATGCGAAATATGAAGGCGTATATAATGTTTCCACTTTGATACTGAATTGCGTCTAACTGCTGAATATACATTTTACTTGTTTCTCTGTGTACACTTCACAGGTCAGTGTCCTGCCATATGTTGCCAGTGACATACTGTAACAAATAAACGTGTTGACAAAGGAGGAGCCATGGCTTTTGAAGAGATCAAGAATAAAGGAGGAATGGGTAATGTCTGTTTGTTAACATGGATTTTTATTGTGTTCCTATTTTACAGGCTTATTGCATGATTTTGCATTCAGAAGCACAATGATATATTAGCATAACTGTTATCACATATTACATGTTTTACAATGGGATGTTCGTTAATGATGCAATGTTGTTTTATTATACATTTGATACCATAGAAATTACCGAGCTATCTTAAAAAAACATATGCACAGTCAGATTTTCAACACAAGGCTGCCCAGCTTGAATAGTTGTCTTTTTTGCCATGGCACCGAAAGAGGTATCAAGTATAGTTTTTTGGTAGAAGTGTGGTATTGTGACAGCCTTGTTCGCTCCACTGATTTGAGTGCTAGTTTGCACAAGAAATAAAGAACATTGCAGAGAGATGCAGATATAATGATGTACAAGGCTGCGTTAAACATTTTGTATTTTATAAAATCTTCACTTTTAATTTAAGGATTCTAATTCATCCATCCAAAGATTATAATACTAAGTTCATATGTTCCAGACATGGGAATGGAAGGAGACAGAGGCCTTGTAGCTGGTCGTAGCCAAAGAGAGAAAAGAAGGTCGTACAAAGATCTGTTGAGGGAGGAAGAGGAGATTGCTGCTCAGGTCAGAAAGTCTTCCAAGAAACGGCCCAAGGTAAGTTATCAGTCCGCATTAGCTTGACCTCATGGTTTAGTGTGACAGAAAGCTTGAAAATATTACATTGCTAGTTGTAGTGTTATATCAGATTTTAGTATTTTTTATCTTATTTGTCTATAAATTGGTAACTGGAAAGTAATTGTGTCATTTGGATTTAGGATGCTGAACTGTTCATGCTTGGAGGTGGAGACTCACACAAAAAGAAAAAGAAACATAGTGATGACTATTATTACAGAGGTGAGAGGTTGTTATATTGCAAGAATCTTTTATAGTCCAGATGAAATGTGTTGTAAAAATCTACAGTATTTATTCTCTCTTTTCCTTTTTAGACCATGATGGTTCAGGTCCACCTCCCCATAAAAAAAAGCACAAGTCTGCAGACCGCTCTCCGACTCTCTCGTCCCCCTCATCGTCCCACCCGACAGACACAGCGATGGGCCTCCTGCAGGCCATCACCTCTCCTCTGGCTACAGGTTCTGACCCCAGCCCCCACTTGCACAAGAAACCCTCCTACCCACCATTCTCCTCGCACTCCTCCAAGGACCGCAAACGTGAGAGCAGCAGCGGCGGCGGAAGCAAAGGGAGCCACTCCTTCTCACACTCCCGTCCCGTGTCTTCATCGTCGTCTTCCTCCAAGAAGCACTCCTCCTCTTCCTCAAAGTCGTCCCTCTTCCACGGTGGAGCTCCCAAGGAGGAACCGTTGACGTTACGTGAGGCAGACGGGCTGAAGATGAAGCTCATCATGTCGCCTGAGAAAGAGGAAGGGGAGAGCTTCCCGTTCACGCCCCACTCATCCAAAGGAGGTGGGAAGAAAGAGAAAGATAGAGACAGGATGCCGCACTCGAAGTTGCCCAAGAAGAAGTTACAGCAGAGTCGAGATCCGCTGCCTGTAGTGGGGAAAGAGGTGGAGGTGGAAGGTAAGCCTGGAATTTTGCTTCTCCAGCTGCCTGTAAGCTAACATACAATGGTGTGGTATGGACTAGTGATAGAACCATTAACAGGCCATGAGTTTAATCAGGCACACCTTTATTGGGTTTATTGAACCCTTACTTTTTGTTAATATTGACCTCTGTGTTCTATGTTCTACAGGTCATTATGGAGGGGGCCTGGGAGATGATAGCTCCTCATCTGGAGGGGAACTGGAGGCTGGTGAACTGGTTATAGATGATTCATACACACACCTCTCAAAGAAGAAGAAGAAGAGCAAAAAAAGCAAGAAGAAGAAGGATAAAGAAAAAGACAGAGACAAGGAGAAAAGTGGGAAGGACAAGAAGCACAGCAAAAGCTTTGGAGGTGACTTTACTAATTCATTCGGTTGAACATATAATAAATACAATATAGTATTGCTGTTTTGTTTATTATGTGAAATGATTTTTGAATGACGCCTGTAAGAAAAAACAGAAGTGTTATTAGTTATAGTTATAATAATAATAATACTTGTCATTATCATGGTTTTGTCTTTGTAGGACATTCTGCGGACTCATCGAGAGGCCACAGCCACTCCCACCCCACTGTCACTCACAGTGCCGTTGGTCCAATGTATGCCATGGGCACGCCCGTCCCTCCACACCACCATCAAGGAAACGATGTGGTAACAGAGAAAAAGAAGAAGAAAGAGGAGAAAGATCGTGAAAAGCACGAGAAGGAAAAAGACAAGGTAAAGATTGGGTTCAGTGATATTTCCTGTTGGACTGGTAGTTAAAGTTGCAAAACATTTACACTGGAATTTTAGCTTTGGATGCCAAAGAAAACTCAAACAATTGTTGGCATGAAATCAACAACTGTACTGAACCTCTGAACCATACTGAAGATACAACATTTGTTGACATTTTGTATCACTGACTATGCAAACACACTCTGACCAACTTTATTAGCCAGCTAACCGCTTGTAAATGCTGTTTTTCTTTGTGCATCCGTGTTTTTTCGTCGTTTGCATTATTGGTTAATTTCTTCTTCTTTGTCCTCTTTCAGCCCAAGAAGAAGAACACATCAGCCTATCAGGTGTTTTGTAAAGAGTACAGGGTCAACATAAATGCAGAACAACCAGGACTTGGTTGGTAATCATATGTTATACAGTATGTAATGACACTGATCCACATGTTGTTTTATTATCACTAAAACACACATTTTGTGCGTCTTATCTACAGTCTTTGGTGAGCTAAGCAAAAAGTTGGCAGAGGTTTGGAAGGCGATGCCAGAGAAAGACAAATTGGTAAGTTTGGTCCTTATTTAAAAATAAAAACCTTTTGAACATCATTGTTATGCTTGCAGCTGTGGTGGTCCACTAAATATCCTGTTACTGTTTGTTGTATGCAGGTTTGGAGGCAGAAAGCTCAGTATCTGCAGCACAAACAGAACAAAGCTGAAGCCACCACAGTCAAACACAAGAGTGCCACAGAGAGCAAAAGCAAAGGTATCTTTCATTCTAACACCAAAGTTTCCAACTGACTGATCAGGTCATAAGATTTATCACATCCTAACTCTTGCTGTCAATTGTTGTTTTAAAGTTGTGTTTGGTCTGGAAGTTGTAGGAACCGGAACAGGGATAGTGTCACCAAACAGAGCGCCTGGCACTTTGTCCCTGTCCCCAGCACGAGTCCCAGATGTTGATCCCATTGATGCAGCAGCTCACCTGCAGCTACTGGGAGAGTCCCTGTCTCTGATTGGACATCGGCTACAGGAAACAGAGGTAAGTTTCCACAAGCGTGCGGATTTATATACCAAGGTGGAGGGGTTTCATTACCATGCAGTGGAATCAGTGATGGTGTAATTGATGCTTCTTAGGGGATGGTGGCCGTGTCCGGGAGTCTGTCTGTACTTCTGGACTCCATCTTGTGTGCGCTGGGACCACTGACCTGTCTCACAGCTCAGATACCACAGCTAAACGGATGTCCTCGAAATGTCCTGGTAAAGTCTCAGCATTTTAAATGTTGTATTCATTAAACTGGACTGTAGTTTGATATACATTTTGCATGCAGTTTATTTTACTGTTGCCTTTTTTTAAACAAAGCTCTCTCTTATTTTTTTAGTCGAATACGTTGGACAACATTGCCTACATCATGCCTGGACTGTGAGTAAATTAGGGTGATAATCAAAGTGGGACTTGACATCAGAAGTCAGCAGATTTGGCTGCAGTGGCCCTTAACAGCAGTGACACCTGGACTTTAATTTAAGCCACTTGGCATATGGAAATTTAAATATTTGTAGCGTCAACATGTTTTTAAAGTGTATTTTTTTAAAAACCTTGTTCTCTTAATTTTCTAATTGTTATATTTTTAAATGAAACATTTTACTGAACACGTGGATCTTTCTTGGCATGTCAGCTTAGTTTTATTGTTACTGTTGAGTGAATGGGTGTGTGTACTGTACTGAGTGTATGTGTGCATCTGTTTAGCTGTAAAGTGGGTTTGACTGTTAGAGACATGTCTACATATTTGATTTTTTAACTGAAATGTACAGGAACATGTAAGTCACTTGGTTATCATTAACATAATGTATTTGACAGCAGCTTAGTTCTTCTTTTACCATGTAAAAAGTGCTGTCAAGCCTTGCTGTTTTATACCTTTGATATTTTACTGTACATACAGTATTTAGGTTTTGACCGCTCTGTCGAAAAGTGCTAGAAAACACCTTTAGGTGCAACCTTGTTTTTATCTGGAGCTCTTCAAACAAATCACTGTCAGGCTATAACAACATGGTTACATTAAAACCGTCTCCAAATCCAGCTTCTGCTGTTTTTTACTAGCTGTGTGTGCAGCACGGCTACAAGGATGAACGCCGATCGCTCAGTAAATATATATATATATATATATATATATATATATAGCATGCATGTGAGCTTTGTTTTTGTGTTTTGGAAGTTCAATTTAAGCTCCTATAACAGGACAAAAATTAAACCCTTTAAAACCCACAAAAGAGCTGAAAAGTTGGTAGTGATAATCAGGACTCTTGTTAAAGATGTACTCAGTGAAAGGAAAATAATATGTAGCACAGTATTTTTTTAATAGGAAGGGGAAATTGTTTTACAAATCTGTCTGCAAAATATAAACATAGCATTTTGTAAACATGGAATTTAAAGGGTTAAAGGTCTAAAAATAAAGGACTATTTGGTGATGATCAGGACTAAAATTTGTTAAAATAATAAACTCAGCTTGAGTTAAAAATAATATTAATAGAGAATCGTATGGAGGTGTTTGACTGAGGACATCAGGGCAAGTAAAAGTGAAACAGAGATAAATACATCCAGCAGTGACTAGCATTGCTCTTTTATTGAATATGACTGGGCCATACAGATACATCGTAAATATTATGCTTAGTCACTTTGATAAAACATTGAAATTGTATTGAATAACAGTAACGCAGCGTGTTTAAGAGTTAGAAACTGAAGTCCACGGTGGCGGATACATTGTTATAGGCGCTTTTATAGCAAGTGGGCTGAAATGATTAGAAAACTGATTAGTCATTATACATCGGACCCTGGACGGTCCCCGAGCCCCGGTTTGAGACGCCTTACATCAGCCACCGCCACAGATGGAGCTGTGCTGTTCACCCCTGCTGAAGCCAAGCCGAGCCCCGCATCAGACAGGAACTAGGAAGTGTGATCATCAGCTGTAAATACGGCAGCGAACAGCAGCAGGAATGTCAACATCTGCTGCGCAATCAGGTTGGTGAATCTTTGTTTTTTAACATATCTTCAACAGCTGTAGCTGTGTGTGGGACAGGAGAGGAGAAAAGTGAGCGGGGCGGATCCCCGGTGTGTGTTTACGGTGTTTGAGATGAGAAGAGACGGCAGCTGCACAGGGCGCTGCCGCTTCATGGAAATGCGAAAGCGCTACTGTACGGACTCATGACACAGCATCTAAATCAGCTGACTGCATTATCAACGGATAGTCTGTCACTTTTAGGAGGAGGATTGACCAGTTCTAGTCATTTCATTGTCATAACATCCCACCAGTGCATTTGGAATACTTGTGTAGCCCTCAACCCTCAAACACACACTCCTACAGTCAATAAAGTACCGTATACCATGACATCCATAACTGTGTTTGGGTTTTCCCCCACTGCTGTGTGTCTCCGCCCGGATCCTGCTGAGCAGAGCTGAGGCTGGTGGTGCTGGGCCGGCCGGGGGCAGGGAAGAGGTCAGCAGTCAGCGCCATCCTGGGCCTGCAAGACCCTCCACAGGGCACAGATGCTGCTGCCACCCAGGAGTGTAGCAAGCACAGAGGCGAGGCTGCAGGCAGACAGGTACACACACACACACACCATGTAACTGAGAACATTTACTCAAGTAGGCTTAAAATACAAGGTACTTGTACTTTTTTGAAATATGTCCATCTTATACACTGCATCCCAGAACTAACAATTGCACTTTTAAATGTACCTGACAGCTTAAGTTACTTTACATATATCAGTTTCCATGCTCTTCCTATCCAGTGAAAACCATCTATCTGCAGATGTATTAGAATTAAGTGTTTCTTTATGGCTTGAGAAAATTCTTTTAAAATACTCTTGATCAGCTGAAGAATGCATCACCATAAGGCTGAAAACACTGTGAAAGTAGAATTCTCTTATAGAATATAGATTAAACTACCTGTATAACAGTGTAGAAATTAGCAAAACTGTAAAAAAGAAAATGTACAGAAGCAAACTGAAAACAAACAGGGGCAATAAATGAATTGATCTGGATGGATTTCCAATAAAAATCATATCCAGTTGCAATTAACATGGAAACAATTAAAGTTATTATTCTTAATGTGAGGATTGAAGTTCAAGGTTTGCCTTGGCTTTACTCATGTGCATTTGAGAAGGAAAAGGAACACTGAATAATAATCAGCATTAATAAAAAGTTGATCATTAACTAAACTTTACTTTATAGTTATTTAATGTTTAACTATGACATGACAATATTTCTTAATTATTAATAACGGTGTTCTTTAGTGGTTTATTATTGCACGTTATAATATTTATTAATTCTTGTTTACCTTTAAAAATAGCTGTAAAACATCTATAAAGAAGAGTAAAGTTGCAATTAAGCTTAATGATAATTCGTAAATTATTAAAATGTGGTTTATAGAACATCAAGAAACATTAATCTAGCCATCAATCTGATGATCTATAACAGAATGCCTGATAATATCTATTTTTTTTTTTTTAATTATAGAGGCTATTTAAAGTATTTAATTACCATTTATCAGGTTATTACAATAATCAGTTATAAAAGCCATAAAATAATGTTTATATATGCTTTACAAATCAATTGGTAACTATTAAGAATATCATATATAGGATGTTATAATGTGTGCCACAATAAGGTGTTAATTAACATAAATAATAGTATTACTAATAATCAGTTAACAATATTAATTATTATTATTAAAGGGTTACCAAATCAAAACTTCCGTAGTATCTGTTGTAAAAATAAATAAATAAAAAAGATAGGATAATACAAAATATTTTAATGTAGTTTCTTCTCAATTCTTAAGTATATAAATACAATGTCCTACTTATTCAATATGGTTACAGTAACATATTATTAGCAGCAGTAATACACTTGATTTTGTGTCTCTGTCCCTCTCTGTAGGTGGTGGTCGTCTCCAGTCCCGCCTGGTTCGGCTCCGGCTGCGACCCAGAGGACAGGAGGAGACACATATCCTCCTTC
>CAFUXE010001696.1:90987-106215 GCA_903364295.1 Serranus cabrilla | reverse complement strand
ACTTCTCAGCATATTTAGTCATCAAGAACACATCACTTTTCTAGTTTTTTATATCAACTCACCTTCAACGTCATGTCGTCTGAGCAGGAGGCTAACAGGTTCCCTGTGGGGTCCCACTTGATTGCATTTACTTCATTCTAGAGAAGAAAAGAGAGTGTGTTTGTGATGTGTACACAGTATGTTGTGGGTAAACCAGCTCAGCATTTAATACTAATATAAACAGTGACAGTAATGATTTAGTAATCTCCTTTGGGATACTTACTGTGTGTCCCTGGAATGTTTTAATGGGTCTGTCCTGTCCCAGTTTACAGACATGGATGCACATGTCTGTACTACAGGAGGCGAATGTATTGTTGCTCTGCCAGTCCACGTCTAGTGCTGGAGCTGTGGGACAGAGACAGATGGACATTAGCAGGATTCAAAGCCAAGCTGGAAAGTTCTTAAAGCCAAGAAGAAATGCTTCTGTACCTGAATGGAAGGGAAACTGTTGTTTGGCTTCTCCTGTATGGGCATCCCATATGATTGTTGTCTGGCAGGACACATGTGCATGTACAGTTAGAGCTAACAACGACTACACAGCACATTTGTTTGATTTCCATGAGAAATCATGCTACAAGTTATTTAGTACGCAGCCTGGAGCTGACTAAGAGAACAGATGGTGGTTTACCTTGTCTACTCCCGCACTGAGGATGAAATTGCCTTTTTTATTCCACTTAAGGGCAAAGATGGGACCTTTGTGTTGGCCAAGTGTACTGGCCAGGTTTCCTGTGGAGCAAAACACACAAAGAAAATCTGTCAGTATCACATTTTATATAATAACAAATTATAAGCCATTATCCCATTTTGATCACTATATTCTAATGGATCACCATTTCTAGTATGTCCAGATTTTATATTACTGTTATCTGACCCTAGCCAATCACAGTGTTCCACATCATCAAAAGTACAATACTAGAGCCAAACTGCCTTTTTTTTTTTAGCAAGCATAGATAACTGTGAGGCTAGGTGTAAGCATATGTCACATTTTAATCATGTTAACACTGTGTTTCCACACAGCCCATTGAAATGGACAGGGGGTGTGAAAAGAAAGAAACAGGAAATAAAAATGGAAAAACTGTTTGGATTTATTGTGAATGTTCTGGTAAGATTTTCTCATGATAGAATCAGCTTATAAAGCACTGCACATATATTTTGTAAAATAAAATAAAACGTATGCATTTTAGAGCATCAAGTTAGGAATTGAAATGAGTTAAGCATTCATTATAAATGTCTAAATGTGTGTTGTTGTTGAAAAAAAGGTCTTCTGTTCAGATTTTTCTTCCATTAGAATGAACAGAAACACTAAACTTATAAGTGCATTTAGAGTAGAAATCCACCATTGCAGTGTTCTGAATATTATTATTTGCTTCTGAACAGCACAAATTAGGTCAACACCTGAGAAGTAATATGCAAACCTGCCTCTAGGTGGCAGCATTGTTCAAGTATTAACAGCCATGTGACATCCAGGCTGTAGCACATCAACATCACACCAACACATCATTGTTAGGGTTGCCACAGCAACACTTGTGTTACTGCTTATATACAAACATCTGGAAATAAAAATGCTTATATATTATATTAAGACTGTTTATATGACATTTTAAATCCGTTCCAGGAGACCAATACATGTTCATCTTTAAGAAATTAAAGTCATCTCACCATCCTTCGTCCATATTCTGGCAAAGCCGTCATAGGAGCCTGTCGCTAACAGCGTGCCCTCGCTCTGCACAGAGAAGAAGAGAGAGTTAAGTGTGTGTGTCGGACAGATGAGCATGGCCTTTATAGACCCATGCTGTCTTTTGCAGTTGCAGAATTAGCCTTTCAGAGTCCAGCCTGAATGAGCATTGCTGTGTTCAGCTGGGGTTAGAAAAGAGGCCTGTGTTTTCCATCAGCGTGGATGCTTTCCAGGAAATTTCTGCCTCTGCCCTTGGCTCAGGTTTACAATCCAACGGCTGAACTAAAGGAAAATTCCACCCTCTGATGATCACCATCAGTTATGTTCAGGGTGCTCTGAGAGTTCCTCTGTGATGAGACATTTGGAATTTGTCTCTCTGGTATATACAGGACAGAACATGCGATACACAAAGTACAAAATATGTTGTTGTTGTTGTTACTTTCTATGCATGTCTGTTAGGTAGTAAAATGTTTAAAACAGCAAGCATTAGCAACCAAAGGCCAGATATTTTTCTAAAGATTTAAAATATGATAAAGCATTTAAAAAATACTTTGAGCTGTAAAGTTACATGATAACATATTAAGCAACACTTTGACATCATTCCTATAATGTTGACCTGGTCATGTATTTCAAATGAATGAACCCATGCTGGGTGACTCACATGTAGCATAGTGTGTGTGTGTGTGTTAGCGAGCTTACATTCCAGTCTAGCGAGGTGACATCTTTGTTGCTAGGGACGTCCTGGCCTCCCTCTCGTATGCAGTGTCTCAGGACCAGCTGTGTGGAGCTGCTCGTACTGTTTTCACTCAGGTTCCAGATACGAGCCGTCGAATCACCAGACCTGACACACACACACACACAAGTGTGAATGTTATAACACAAACAAACCAACCAAAACAGCTATAGGCCTGTAATTTATGTGCTGTGCAGGGTAAATTACTGTTTTTATCAAAGTAGTCTGGTGACGCTCTGGAAAGGGCTGTCAGCAAGATAAAGCAGTGGAAATATTCTAAAAATAATGTACACTAAAGTGACAATGGTTTTTGTTTAGGTGGCTAAAATGCTATAGCTGCTGCCCTCATCCACAGCAGTACTTCGATTCTGTGTCGGTACGGAGCTGCTTCTCCAAACTGGAGATGTGCTGACTGCACTCTACGGTAGATAACACACTGACAACTAATAAACACCATACACAACTCCACTTCAAAAAAAATCTATCTATCCATTCAGGTTCTAGCAGTTGTATTCATTATTTGATTTGAATTTCCACCATATTTCGGCCCGACAAGAAATCTCCATTCAATATATATATATATATATCTTAGGACAAACATTGATCACACCACAAGTAACATTTAAGTGAACATATAATGTTGGGAAGGTTGTGAGCAGACGACTTGAGAAATAAAACATGAATTATGCTGCACGAGTTATGGGAGAGTGCCTGGAACAAGCATATAGGTAGTGTTCACTCTGTTCCAGTGTCAGAGGAGAACAGCAGGAAAGGAAAGGCGACTCACCCCGATGCCAGCAGATCGCTGACTGGGTTCCAGGCACAGATGAAGACCTCTGACTCGTGGCCCCTCAAGACCATGGCCTTGTTCTGTGGGATCTCTACATCTCCGTCCACCTCCATCAGGTCTGCGTGGTTGTCTAGCACAGAGACACACAAGACAGCCGAGATGTCAAGTTAGGTCAGGTCTCTGCAATTCATTACCACTGTGAATGAGCGGGAGAAGTCTCCCCACAACAGTGTACTCTAATAGCCAAAATATGCACAGCAAGTAATAATACTATTCCCGAAGACAAAACAAATCTAATATTTCCGCCTCAATGAAAATACAGTTCAAATAACCTTGTCGTTGCATCATTAACACATTTGTAAAAACGTGTTTCTCACTAGCTAAGGCATGGGCTCCGTTCTCCTCCCCGTTGGCAGTATTCTCTCCGTTCTTGGCGTTTCCAGCGATGCTGCCTCCGGTGGCTGATGTCGGTGCTGAAGCGGCAGCCTGCTGCTGGGCCATTTTGTCCCGGTAGGCCTGCTGCCTCGTCTGAACAACGTCCGGCATCACGGCGTCAATTAGGGACAGAGACTCAATTGGCCGCCCATCAAATAATGTGCCGTCCTATAGAGTGCGAAGAAGAACAAGTTAGAGAGGAGAGGAGAGGAGAGGAGAGGAGAGGAGAGGAGAGGACCCACCTCATTGATGCTGACTTCAGCCTCGACGTACTGCAGGCCCTTCTGGATGATGCTAATGAGGGCAGCAGGGGGAACCAGAGCACCATTGATGTTGGACTGGCTGATGTGACTCTCTATACCAAACGTAAACGCTGAGTGGGAGAACCCTGGAGGGGAGGAGAGCGGAGGGGGCAAGAGAGAAAAAGATATGTTGAACATTGAGGGCAAAGACATACTGTATATCACAGAAAATGATACTTCCCTCGTGATTTATTTAAGAAGTACATTTAGTGTTTTCTCCACTGCCATAAAGCCATCTTGTTCCTTGCACACTGCTACATTCTTGAGCATTTCTCATACTCGCCTGCATGTTTTTTTTCAAGGTTTTTGAGGTAATAAAAGAGAGTATCAGCTTTAAACTGCTCCCCAGCAGAGTCTACACATTATACAGGCATGTGATTGCTGAAAGATCTATAAAACAGAAAAATATAGGTAGTGTCCACGTCCACAAAAACACACAAAATACCACCACACCCTGATCATATCCCACTCTCGTATTATATTGCTTTTTCTTTGTATTGACAACGTACGATAGTTAAATCATTTTTATAATAATAAATGTACTTTATAGACGTCACAGCCTTCGTCTGTAAGCATAAGTAACTTATGCAACTGTAAATCAAAAGAGCGGTTTCCTTGCGTCTGATGTTTCATTAAACAATAAATGAATTACATTTATTCACACATCTTAAAAGGTTCTTACTTTTTTAAAATGTGCTCTGTTAGTTTACTAATTCCAGACCTCCAGAGACCTCAACCTGCCAATTTTCACCTTCTTCCTGCTCTCACAGAGCTCATGCTTGAGCCTGATCCAACAGTAAGGGGTGCTGTGCTGCATCAGGTACACCAGGTGTGTTCAAAACATAAAACAATCAGTATGTTATTAACTGCTACTGTTGTGCTATTGATTTATTTTTCACTGCTCAGGGCCAATGTACCGATGATGCTGACAGTGGTGCATACAGGGTTTTTCTATTTTTTGCTGCTAAAAGTAGAGTAATTGAAACCAGAAAAATAATTTCCAAGCATAATACGCAAGTGAAGTCACACACCCTGTGAGCTGACCAATCCCTGAACCCAACTCAGTGTTACTGGCTGAGATTTAAAAATGAAAATGTATCCACTAAAAAAACAGGATCTATATGTTGAACTAAGCGCGATTTCACCACAGCAGCACCAGCTGAGCACAGACCACTCTGTCTCTAAAGAATGCACAACATGATAACACTGGGTATGGCCAGGCCTGTAATCCACAGCAAACACATCATTTTATGCAAACAAAAATCTCTCACAGGATCCTGATTGCTTTTTGCTCCACTTAAGTGTTTCAATAAAAGATGAACAACAAGACAACCGTGACAGGATCTTTTGATATACATCAGCCATCTGTGCCTTACTAAATGTATTATGTAAGAAATATCACAGGAAGTTAAGTCTCATGTGGTACAACTTTTATTGTTACACATAAATAACTCAACCTTCGAAGCTACTCTGCAGGGATATGAGGTTTTTGGATTACCATTAGATAATGGATATGTTCCTCACACATTAGTGGCCAGTAAAGTATATTTTAGACTAGTTTTAACATTTTAAAATTCTTGTTCAATTTAGAATAAAACTGATGATACGGCAGGGTATGTTTTAGGGCGGACAGGTTACTACAACGGTGCACTGTGTTTAGTTTTTTCCCGTCTTATAACTTACTATTATGGCTTGTTTAGTGATTTGTTGGACTAAAATACACTCAAAGAAGTTTTATATTTTATATAATAGATGACACTTACTAACCAAGCTAGCTAGCGCTAGTGTTAGCTGATAACATAGCATCCTTCTGGCTCCTGATCTGTTTTGAGCATGTGCTGGTTGCAAAAAGCCAAGATGGCGATGGCCAAAATATTTATAGGCATCATGGTACACAAACCAATGGGAGACATGTCCATTTTTATACAGTTTGTGGTTACAGTAATATTAATAACATTTTGAACAAACAGAGTCAGAGGCGCTGGCATGAGTGCTTTGCGTACCTGAGTATGAAATTTACAGGCATTAGCTTTACCATGTGTTATTTAACATAGAATATGTATTTCTTTGATTAATTTAATTATTCAGCATGCTATTTTTAATATATACATATTATGGAGATATGAAATCACCTCTATCAGGATAAAAGATTTTTGCCATAGGTGCTATATAAATCATGGATGGGCATTTCAACTAAGTTCTCACATTCAATTAGCAAAGAGTACTCAAGCTCTCATAAAAATACATTTAAAAATGTGAGTATAGTCCAAAACAAACAACAACCACCTTGGCCAATGTGACGTGACTCAGACAGAAACAATGTTCACAAACAAGTCATTGTTGTGTAATTGAGTTTACGCCCATACTAATGAAGGTAATGACATAATAACACGGAGGCTAGTCTGAACCAACCAGCAGCACATATAAAGTTTCCCTGCCCCCGTTCTTACCTTTCACAATAAAAGCTCTAAACACACAGTGCATCACTGCTGACCAGAGGAAACTTAATTCACTCAGAGAATTTTACTAAGAGGCAACTCAACAAAACAGCTTACAGTATTCAAGTTTTATTCATGTTCCTTTCGTGACATGTAATCACATTGTCAGTTAATTCTTTTGAAGTAGCTGCAAGTACCGTTATCTTACGTTTCCGTGCTTACCTGTTAACTTACTATTAGATGAGTCGACTACGTTCAGCTACCGAAGCTAACATTATGTGGCTAATTCAGTAGTGGAGTAACAAAGCACTGTCATCTGTGGTTAAAACAGTCATTCTAGAAATACCTTTGAGTGTGTTGAATGTTACTGTACTGATGTACCGTTAACGTGAGAATATGTCCAAAAGAGTACTCGAGTGCTTGTGCCCATCCCTTACATAAATGCAGTCTATTTACCATCTGTGATTGATTAAGCAGTGGATAACCCCCTCACTATCCTACTGTCTCATTCACTCTGAGAAGAACTGCTCACACACTGCAGACACACAGTGCTGTTTATCTTCTTGTTCATTCTCCTTCAACAGCTTCTCTTCACTAAAATGAGCCTTTCATACAACAAGCTGACCCACACTTATTGTGTTGTGTATACAAAGCAACCGAGTTGAACTAACAAACTAACATGCAGCTGTCATGTGCCTGCTGGATGTAGGTCTGCAACAACGAATCGATAAAAAAAAAGATTGCAACTTATTCGCTCATGATAATGTAACTTTAGTGCAGAAAATGAGACTATGGCGGACCGCCACAGTCTGTAATTAAGGGGAAACACTTTCTAGCATACATTTGTATTTTATTTATGTAAACATTTATTCTTTTTACTGAAGCTATTTGACAAACATTTAGGTTATTTGTTATTATTATCTAATATTACATAAAACATTCAAGCAGCAACCTGTTTTTGTGCCCTTATTTGCTCTGTTTGTCCAAATGTTCTATTTTGGAAAAAAAAGGTGGACATTAAAAATGTTTTGTTTTTTTTACCCGATTCATTGGTTATTAAAATAATCGTTAGTTGCAACCCTAGCTGGATGCACCAATATTACAAGAAACTAATGAGGAGGCGGTTTCTCTCAGTCCTCAGGAGAATTCAAAATACAGATGCACAAGACCAAGAAAAATAGAAAACACAAAAGAATAATAGGACAAAAATATTGATAAAAATAAAATTTCAATTAAAAAATATATAAATAGTGTCAAAAAGCAGTCCTAAATAAGCACTTAACTTATAATAAAAATGTAAAAAATCTTATTCCTGCTCATATTCATCTTTTACTGGTTCTTTGCATTTTTTGATATACTTATCAGTGGAACTGATTAAAAAGACACAATTGTGGGAAGACATTGGATATAAAAATCAGATTAGTAGGGAAGCAAACTATTAATAAAAGTGGATTAATCACTACTAATAAGTTATGACATTTTAAGAATAAAAACGCAGTCTTGATAAATATAATAAGGACGAGGGGATACCTGACTCCTGTAGGTATCTGTAGACCAGGAAGTTGACCTCATCACTGCTAATGCTCATCTTTACTCCTGTTACACCATGAGGTCAGCACGCACACAGCTAGCCTGGAAAACAGAGAGAGAGAGAGAGAGAGAGAGAGATTCATCAGTGAAGGGAAACACTCATCATTAACACTCAACGCTCAGTCCTGTGCATACTTTCGAGATTGAGATATTATCATCAGATATTGGCCCATCACGGGCATATATAATAATGATAATCGGTTGTAATGCAAGTACACCAATTCAAATAATAATGATACTCTATATAAAACTTTACTGCACCATAGAGGTACAACATCTTGATAAACTTTCCTGTCTATTCTTATGTTAAGTAAGTTATTGTTAGGTGCATCTGCTTCTCAGGAGATGCAGTAATTTTGTCAATGCACTGATTAAATATTTTCTTCAGTTGTTCTTCTTTAGTGTTAATAAAAAGTGTTTCAATCTTCTCCCAAAGCTGCTTTGCAAGCACCCGACCACTTATAAATCATTTAATGCAGTCGTTTGTGTCCGGATCCACCAAAAACTACCAACTGAAAAAAGCAGCATTGTAACGTCACCTGTGGTGCTTCTGTATGTCAATGGATCATTATTCCACATTGCTATTGTCCGTGGTTCCATGAACTAAAAAGGTTGGGAACCACAATTTTGAAAACTCACTGAGAGCCAGAGAGCCGATCCCAAATAAGGACCAGCTCAAAGCCCATTTCCCCTGAGAATAATCAGCCACGAAATGCCTGGAGTTCAGTGTCTGCAGCCCCTTCTCCCAGGAGAAGGAGACTTTCTGTGCATTTAATGGCATTTAAGTGGATGAAACACTCTCTTGGGTCCTGTGAGCTCCAGGTTACATTTCATTTCCCAGGATGTTAGATTTTCATCGTCTGGCACAGCAAAACATGTAGCATGACCTGTGGCATTAACATTTGCAGAATGTCAAACCCAGTGGGGAGGAGGGTCAGGATCAGACTGTGTTAAAGTAATGATCTTGGGGATTTTTATTCAAATAAACGCCCATTAAGCCACTATCGAAGAAGGTAACACTACGGTGATTGAGCCCATGGCCCACTGATGAAAGCCTTTGCATTTGCAGCATTACAAACTGGGTGCTTGTGGCCACATTCACAGAAAAGAAATCACAAACTGCACGGTTAGGACGGTTTCCCATAAACACGCACTGGTTGGTCCACTATGGCTCAACAAAAAAAGAAAAGAGTGATGACTGCAGAGAATCACAGGGCTGCTCGATTACGGGAAAAATCCTAATCATGGTTATATTGATCAATATAAAGATCCCAATTAGCCTAAATTAATCGTCCAGCCCCAATTTAAGATAAGACCTCAAAAAAACAAGCAGAAGTGAAAAGGAGATTCAAAATCACACCTGTAATCCTGCTTGTTGCCATAGGTGCCACCAAAGACCTCAACAAATGTTTGAGAAGTGAACTTTACCTAACATTTCCTGATCGTCTGACCACAAAGTGTAGATTGCACACATAGATGCTATCATCTTATTTACCTTCCACAGGTAACTAGAGGAGAAGACGAGATAAGATAAATCTTTCATGATAACCTGAGGGGAAACTGTTCACCAACAGGATACCGTTACACGATGCATATGGCATCGTGTAAAATAAGAGAGTGTGCCTACTCCTGAGGCTACTGATGCTTTAGTCCAGCATAGTCAAGCTCCAACAGCAGCAGACGCCACACCACAGCCAGTTGCATCACTTTCACCAGAGAATAGGGCTGCCATGGCTGAGCTGTTTGGGGATCTGTCCATGACCCAGGAGACATGCAACATCTCTGTGGCCAAGACAGCAGAGGAAGAGGTGATGTTGTTCTCTGCCATGTTGGCTGAGTGACACTGATCTGCGCTTGGACCCTGTGTCTCCAGTGAGAGGGGACTGTGTTTTCCAGACAACTGTCAGCTAACAGATTGTTCTGTGGGTCAGATACCCACAAGCAGACAAAATAATACAAACCACCTCAGATGAGGATTTCAGCTCAGGGGTAACTGCAGCTCATGTTGATCCATGTTAAGTGGCAACATTTTGTGATGTTGAAGTGAGCTGTTACTACCACCACATGAAACACGGCCACTGCAGATATACTGTACTCAAAATTAGACCTATTATTAAATTATATGCAGCTGTAGGGCTGCTTTCAATTCCAGTTTCCAACTGTTTCATACTGCAAACACTTCAACTCCCCACTAACCGTGCCACACTGTGCTTAGTGTGTGTTTAGGATAGAAATGTATGAGAGCCACTGTTGAAAATACATCAGCAGGCCCAATCAAACTGTTGTAGAATTTGTTTAAATCAATTTGAAAAAAACAAAACAACAACAAAAACCCTAGATTGGCTCCAATAGAGATCTCTAGTTACATCCCTATAGAGTTTTTCTGCTTATTGTAAACTCTCACTTTAAACCAACTTTAAGCAATGTAGCCAGTGTTTTAAGCGTCAAAGTCCATGCTCAGCATTTGGCCAACTTTATTACAAGTACCTCCAGAAATAAAATGTTTCCTGCTGACTGTGCTCTGAAGCAACATTGTCACAGAAACTCTCCTCTGAAACTAATACAAAAGCCATTGTTCACTGCACTTGCACTAAAAATTTGATCTCAGCTCTGTAAAATACTCTTACCCTAACTGTATGTGTCTAATAGCAGCCAAGAAAAGGACATAGAGTTATGTTGGACCTATGGAAGAAAGTCCACTTGTGTCTGTTTGTTTTATATATAATCACACCTGCTGCACAATACCTTTACATGAAAAATCACACCTGTCTCACTCTATCCATCCATCTATTTGGGATGCCAGTTAACCAGCTCAACAGATAGACAAGATCAATACACAGCAGTGCTGTGTGCCTGTAGCGTATTTAAAGGCATAAATCCCCCAATAAATGTACAATTGTGTACTGTAATTTAAAGCAACTGCCTCCACACTACACTGACATGCATCTTTTAGGCCCATTGATTGACACCATGTCTGCACAGCCTGCAGAGCAAAAGCAGCAGCTTCAGTCCTCCATCTGTGTCCACACAGGATGCATCCAGAGTGTAGCAGTGTGTATTGTAATCTTCCAAAGTGCTATTTTGATTGTATAACTGGGAGGTGCCAAATATGTACATTTTAGAATTCTACGTATAGTGCGTTTAAATATGTTGTCATCTTCAAAAAAACAATCAGAGTTAGATTACTTCGACCTGTTTGACTGCCACGCCGTACCATACTGCTCAAACACAGCAAACAGTTGGGTTCTTATTTTGATTTGAAAAAAAAAATCAATAGAGGCTGAATCAAACAGATAATACATTGCTCTGTACGTTAAGCTAAAATCTCAAATTTCTATAACAACACATTTTGTGCAGCTTACATGAAAATACTTGGGAAGCTTGAGTACAAAGTAAAAAACGCTGCTGTTGTTTTTGGTTGAAATGAAAACCTGCAGACTGTTGAGTCACAGATCACTAAGACCCTCCGCTCAAATCCCATGTGAAATCAGCAATGCCCGGGGACGACCACAGGTTTGTAAACACAACGCTGCACTTCCCTCCACCACCATCCCACTGCAGTGGCGCTGTGGAGCCACCATCTGCAGCCAGGATCCTCTGTGTTGACAGTGTGGGAGAACAGAGGGGGGATGGGAGAGGAGAAGGGAATCTCTGTCTCTGCATTTCTTCCATTCTCTCTCTCTCGCTCTCTCGCTCTCTCTATCTCTCTCTCCCCTTGTGACTGCTGCCAGTGGCAAACTGGCCTGTACAGTAAATCTTAAATCACGTCACAGCCTGACGAGAGAGGAAGAGAGAGAGACCCAAGAAGACTATCAATCAGGACAAGACAATTAAATACACGCAGCCTGTTTCCTAATTGTGACACGTTACTGAGGAAGCAATACTGCATATTGATGAGACTGAGGGAAGTTTTGTCCCTCACAATATGAAATCAATATCACTAAGTAAATCATATTTGCCTTTGGTTATCAACTGGCATGCATAATTCATTAACCTCAGCACAGGCTAATGACACATCCAATCAAAGGCTTTAGCTCGCTCAAAGAGGTGTGATAAAAACATAACACCTTATCAATATGCGGTAATGTGCTACTTGCTGTCACAACACATTTAACTTCATATCAATCTAGTATTCTTCTTAGTAACAGAAATTATAACATGCACGACTGATGCACACATTAGGGCAGTGGATGAGGGGTGCTTGTTTTTATTGCCTCTACATGGATTATATACATCAATTATGGGCTTACAGGGCAACACAGCCAGTGCTCACACAAGTCACTGCAAAAATATTATGCTGCAGTTTTGTGCTGAGCCTTCTCAACGGACAAATACATGTGTGTATGGTGTATGAGGCACCACTTCTTGAAAAATGGACCACGGCCCCGGCTTTACAAGCTTGTGTTCCCTGCTGACATATAGCAGGCGTCATTTTGGAGTCATTTGTCCTAAAGGTTGTCACAATACCAGAATTTTAAACTACAATTCAGACAGGATTTATAGTTTTAGTCGTGTGACTTGCACAGAGGCTGGAGGGCAAAACCACTGTTCGAACATGGTGGCTTACACTGGGTATGCTAGAAAGACTGTCAAATGTTTATGTTTTACAACCTACAAGCAACTTCCCAAAAGAGGAAAAACAAATATTTATATACAAACTGCAAGTCTTGGGGACATGTGAGCCACATACAGTACCCAATGGGATTTTTTAATATAGCTACATCCCTGCCACAGCAGGGAACTTTAATCTTTTGCTAACGTTACATGATGCTATAAATTGTTGAGAATGTGTCTGTTATACAGCTGCCAGGATAAAAGTGTTACAGTTAAATGTACTTTCAAACTGGGTGGGTGAGTAATTGGGAGGTAAAGAAAAAGAAAATATTCAGTAGCAAAGTCAAAGCTAATAAGCTACCTAAATTGGTTACTGCAGTCAAGCTAGCTGTAACTTGCATCTCAGCGGCTGAACGAGCCGCAGCTGAAGTTAGAGACGGACAAAGCAGTCTCAGCACGCAGACATAATAACACTAGTATGACTGTGGAGAGGTGCCGTGCCATTGTTACAGCGTTGCATTCAGCCTAATCCTAACCAAAGGTTTTTTGTGCCGAAACCTAACCATTCCTTGAGTTTTGGGCTGTCTGACCCATATATCTATGTGTCGGACTAATGGAATATCGGAACAATGAGCAGTCCCCCATAGAGAAGACTATCTTGACCCTAGTTGTTGGTTGCATGAGTGGGCAGCTTGGGCACGTCTCGCCAGGGAGAGCTAAACAAATCCAAAACCCTCTCTGTGTTTTTTCTGTATTAACACCCAGGCTTGTGTCTCTTCGGCTTGTGCATCCGCTTTAACAGCTATCAGACATTTTGGCGAACAATGTGGGAAAAACTGTTGTTGCCAGACAGTGTACCACAGCTTTGTTTCACCCTTCAGGTGGGCATTCCCATAGTCATGATGTCATGTAAGAACTTTGAATACTAGTATCAAAAAAAAAATTGGCAAAAAGAAAAATGAAGTCTGATGCAAACCAAATCCAACCAAAACCAGGATACTATATACCATACTAATAGGATACTGATGTTAAAAACGTACCGATACGTTGACAACCATAACCTGGTACATCACAATCTGATTGTGAATGAATGGCACAGATGTTAGAATGAACCCTAAGGTAGCATGTGAACTGCTGTTCTATTTTAACATCAATGTACTTAATGATTTTACTGGACAACAGCTAAACATTAGGATGCTAAAGTACAGGTTGTTTGTGTGTTTAAATGACAGGTGCATACCCTGAAACTTAGACTGAAAATAGCAGAGGAAACTCACAAACTGCCACTCCACATTGATGTGTCTCACTTTGTCCCTGGAGGTCTGTGATAATAATATCCGCCATGTAGGTCTCATGTTCTCTGAAAAGTGCGCTGCATCAATACGTAAGGAAGGCCCAAGCTGTGATGGCTGCTGCTCTGATTCTACTCTGCAGGTGGAAATGGGGCTCATTCCTATTTAAAGGATCTGTCTGAGACCTGACGGCTGGGCCTATTCTCAGGAACGTAGCAGAAAGACATTCAGGCAGCGGGGGATGGGATGATATAAGGCAAACTGATATTTTTCTTATACTCTCGCTCTAAAAGACATCCAATAGTCCTGTCCTCCTGTTAGAGTCACACATGAAAAATAGATTCTCAATAATACTATCGCCACAAGCCGGCAAAATGCACTCATTGCGTTCACATGGGCGAGCTTTATACGATCTTAAACGCATCAAAAACGTATCGAATTCATGTCTACAGGATAAGATACGTGAAGGAATAGGATTTCTGAACCGATTGCAACCCCTGGGTTGAGCCGTTGTTTATCTGATTTGTGCCGCCTTGTGAACGAGATTGAATCGTGTTCGCGCCCTGCTCATAAGCAAGAATTTTCGCCGGGGATTTAACCTAGAAGTGGAAGGAAGTGCAGACGCCGTCATAAATAGTACATTTGTTGCCCGAACTGAAAACTCTGTTTGTTTGTTCATACAAGTCAATTGCTTGACTGATAGATTAGTTGAATTAACTGTGTGATGTGCTTTTTCATTCAGTCATTCAGTATGAAAAAGCTTAAAATATGACTAGTCATCTTAGGAAATCTAAGGCCGAAATGACAAATACATTGACTATCGATATAACTACTACACTATTGATCCTTCCAACAGTCCAGTGTGTGTTCAATGGTGTTAAAGGTGTGTCTCTTGGTATAGCTGAAAATGTCTGATTGAAACAGATGAGCTGGACAATGGAACTGAAATACAAAAAAACAAGACCAAGAGAGCCCATAACTAACTCCATCTCTAAGCTTGATACCAAATGCCAATAAATAAGAAATAAGAAATCTATGTTTTCCAGTTCACTTCTTTTATCTACTTCAAATCCAAAATGTTGCCTAATTGGTGGAGTTCTGTTTTTTTTTTAGACCAACTCTGCAATATCCCGTCACCAACAAAAAAACACATGAAATGTCTAGTAAACACACAATGTGTTTTAGTATTTAGAAACATGATATTGTGTTAATCAAGTTGTCATAAGTTTATTACCAATGTTATGCAAGGTGAATTTAATTCCATGGTGGCATCTTTCGCAGGTTACTAATATCGGCTACTTTTAATTAGCCAGAATATGTTATAATGATCACTGATGCTGGTTTAGCCAGCTTGCATAAAATCCAACATAAATTGACCCA
>CAFUXE010001696.1:68040-90333 GCA_903364295.1 Serranus cabrilla | reverse complement strand
ATTAACTGTGTGATGTTAAAAACTGTGTATCTTAAAATATGACTAGTCATTTTAGGAAATCTAAGGCCGAAATGACTAATACATTGACTATCGATATTACTACTACACTATTGATCCTTCCAACAGTCCAGTGTGTGTTCAATGCTGTTAAAGGTGTGTCTCTTGGTATAGCTGAAAATGTCTGATTGAAACAGATGAGCTGGACAATGGAACTGAAATACAAAAAAACAAGACCAAGAGAGCCCATAACTAACTCCATCTCTAAGCTGTATACCAAATGCCAATAAATAAGAAATAAGAAATCTATGTTTTCCAGTTCACGTCTTTTATCTACTTCAAATCCAAAATGTTGCCTAATTGGTGGATTTCTGTTTTTTTTTTAGACCAACTCTGCAATATCCCGTCACCAACATAAAAACACATTAAATGTCTAGTAAACACACATGTGTATTTAGAAACATAATATTGTGTTAATCAAGTTGTCATACAGTGTATTACCAATGTGATGCAAGGTGAATTTAATTCCATGGTGGCATCTTTCGCAGGTTACTAATATCGGCTACTTTTAATTTGCCAGAATATGTTATAATGATCACTGATGCTGGTTTAGCCAGCTTGCATAAAATCCAACATAAATTGACCCAACATTACTAAACTCTTTGTTCTGTTCTGAACTGGCACTTGATATAAAACTAAGAATACATATATTATAAGTTTCAATCCAAACTATCCAAATATATAAATTAATATAAAAACATTGCAAATCCCTGATTTAAGCCTTCTTCCTTAAATGACAGCACTGTAAACCTCAGTCAAGTCTCTTTGTTTTATTTATTCCACTGTGCAGTTGTGTAAGTTGTGAACCCCCGCCTGCATGTGGCTCTCCCCTCCCCCCTCCAGGGTTACTGGTCTCTTGAAGTGACAGATTGCATTGGCAAGCCCAGCTCTGCCTCACATGGCCTACGTGAGGTCAGCAGGGCTAGCTGTCTGTCGGTGACAGATGGTAGCATGTAGGCCTTGCCAGCTAGCCTCGCTTGATGGGCAGCTAAACCTGCTCTAGGCAGCTCGTGTCCATCTGAATGCAGCAGGTCAGTGAGGGCCACTGAATCAACGGTGGTTATCTCACTGTGAGCTGCCGTGCTGGCTCGGATTAGAATACCTCGCTAAAGTCCAAATCACTTGGAAGAATCTTTTTAGACGGTGAAGTCTGTTGCAGGAACAAGTCATGGTTTTTGCACTTCACATACCGGGACATATTATCATCATGCTTTAAATCATGATGTACTGACTTGAAAAGCATCAAGAACAATGTCATTTTACTTTCTGACACTAATATTTTTGATTGATCAATAAGTGCAACATCGATCTAACAATGCAACATCTCAGATGCTAGGTTTGACAGGTTTTACACGTTGATGATGTGGTTATATTGTAGTAAGCTGTTAATCCACATACCATTACCTAAGCGCCTGGGGAGCATCTATTTCCAGTAACAGACTGAGGAAGCGGAGGTAGTGCGACAGACAAACAGGATGAGCCAATTTATTGACAGCTGGAGGTATTAGGTGACTGTGGAGAGGTGTGAGTGAGGATGGAGAATTAGGTAAAATAAGACGTGGTAAACTCTGGGAGCACACTAGGAGCTGCCAGCTCACCACATAACTTTAATCGATGGGAAAACATATATACTTAAAGCATTGTTCCAAAGAAAGCAAATGAGTCAAGTACTCAAGGTTGGATGGGACGTGTGCACAAGTAGAGCAATTGGAGCCTCAGTCTCTTGGTAAATTCTGCCTGATAGATAATAATTTTCAACTTGACTTCCTGCAAACAGTCAAAAGCCTTCCTGCCCATTGAAGTGTCTTTTTTAACAGCTCATTGAGCTCAAGGGGTGAGTGACACAGTGATTGTTCTGTCTATTTAATTTAGAAATTGTTTAAAGTAACCATTCTGTACTTCAATATATACCTTTAATTTAGAACTCATGTATCAACAAAGATAACTGCTTCACGCAAGTTAAAAACAAAAAACAAAAAAAATAAATTTCTTTCGGAATGGAAGCTTTAGGGTTCTTGAAAACACATTCAGTTAGGGGTTTCACAATTTCAAAATCTCAATCGAAGACAAAGAGCTTTCAGTTTTACTTGTCGAAATCAAAAGCAGGACAATATGGCCTTGGTGGTACATTCACAAAAATATATGGCAGCCATATCACACTTGAATTGAACAAAGAATTTGAAAATGTAAATGATGTTTTGATTATGATGTTGTGAGGGAAATGGGATATCTCCTCTTGTCCTGTATTTTCAACTTTACTCTCGTGTCTACCCAATTCAAGTTATCAAAATATCACAAGAACACATGATCTCAGGATTACAAGATCATGTGAGAATCACAAGATCATGCGAGAATCCTGCCCTGAATAGCTTCTGCTGTGGAAACTGCATTGCCAAATCCTACCGAATTTCTACTGTCGCAAGGTATATACCATCATATCACCCAACCCTAACTAGCTGTATCATTGGCTCATGTAGCCCTTATTGTCCATAGCTCTGAGAAACATACCACCTGTCAGAACAGCTCATCCATGTAATCAGAGGAAAACCAGAGAAAATCAAAAAGAAAAACTGCATGACGTATGAAAAGTGAATTACTTATTATAGTTATTCTCAGAGCAGGACATAT
The DNA here is from genome assembly GCA_903364295.1 of Serranus cabrilla. Lineage (NCBI taxonomy): Eukaryota > Metazoa > Chordata > Actinopteri > Perciformes > Serranidae > Serranus > Serranus cabrilla. Next base: position 87,648 of record CAFUXE010001696.1, on the reverse strand, counting down.
TTCAAGTAATTTTATTAAATTGAGCTGGACTGGTATTACTGGTTGAAAGCCCACTCGCAACAGACAGCAGCATCGAAAAAATCATCCACTAATCTTCATACAATATGGGGTGGTTGAAGGTGAAGCAGTGTCTAAATGGACTTGCTTAGTTTGTAATCCACTGTCACATGGAAACATTTCAGCCATGATGGTTCTACCAGCTTCTTTCCATCGCCTTGTGCTGTGCTGTATACTAGGACTGAAAAATCTATTTTGACTGGGAATTCATTTAAATATTTAAATTAAAATATGAAGGATACAATACAAACAAGAGCCGAGATCATAAGAGATCAGTGTTGGGGCATATTTTTTGGGTGACAGCTTCTACCTCTGCCAGGGATGAGGACCAACAAAACAAATGTGGCAAACCTAAAGTCATGCTCTACCACCCAGGCCTGATGTGTATTTAACTCCCACTTTGCGTCTCTTCTTTCCTCTCTGATTCTCCTCCTCTCTGACTTAAGAGGTTTTGACCATCAAGGTTAACCAGGGACAAACCCTCTGCAAGTAGCTTCCTTTAGGACACACTGGAGAAGTGTATGAAATATTTGTAGCGTATTTTGAGAATGGGGGCACACTCTGGAAGAGGCGTAGCACACAAGCTAATTTCTAGACAAACTGCTGCACTGAATCAATACTGTGGGCTGAATCATTTCAAAACAAAGGCTTCTTTCTTCTGTCTCTTTTCCACAACACTGCATGAATAAAAAACAGCACGCATCCAAAAATCAGAAGCCATGTTTTTCTTAAGACACTGGCAATGGTGTCATTTTTCATGTATAATAATATTTGCAGTCACGTGAAATACAAGACAGAGTTGGGGGAATGTTGAAATGTTTCTGCAGGGCACAAACAAATTGATGTGTTTGTCTTCAAGTCCTCGCCTACATAGCTCTGCATCAAAGTAAGTAATTGGTCAGTATAGAGCTACTCCAACACTAAACAACACACAGCAACACAAACATTTAAAAACAATATGCTCCTCTGACTTGTTCCTGAACAATGTTATTCATCTGTTACAGATTAATATCACAATAGATTTTTTTCCTGTGCTATATGCAAAAATGTCTTGATTCTTTGTTTCTCGTGCTGACTGTTATGAAAATGAGAACCATGCACCAGTGCTTATAGGCCATTTATGTAAATAGCACACTGGATGACTAAGAACTACAGTGGTGAGTTATAGCATCATGAATGAAATAAACAAGCAGGGCTGAGGGCTCTACAGTGAGGAAAACAAAGCCTTCCAATAAGGCTGACCTGACATTAACACAGCCAGCTGCCAAAATGGGTGGAAGCTGTAGCAAGGCTGTCACAGCAAAGCGTCTCGGTTCCACCAGAGAGCCAAATGAACAATGTCACTAAGTCAGGCAGTAAAAAGTCTTTGGCTGTCCAAGCGTAAACACGTCCATCACCATGGAGACTGATGGCTTCTATGCGTCCTGTCCTGCATTGTACACTGCTGGTAGAGTTCACAGGAAATCTGCTGGATTCTTTAACAGTTCAAAACAGGAAGAGTGTGCTATTCTTCTAATGGAAAGCAAATTAAGGCTTTCAAACTTTATGTCAAGCTCAGCAAATTAGAAAATGCCTTTTGCCTTCTTATTGTGTTAAAATATATACACTCACTGGCCACTTTATTATGCATTATGCCTGTTCAACTGCTCGTTAACATACTTATCTAATCAGTCAATCACATGGCAGCAACTCAGTGCATTTAGAGATGTAGACATGGTGAAGACGACCTGCTGAAGTTGAAATCGAGCATCAGAATGAGGAAGAAAGGAGATTGAAGTGACTTTGAACATGTCATGGCTGTTTATCTGAGTATTTCACAAACTGCTGATCTACTGGGATTTTCACACTCAACCATCTCTAGAGTTTACAGAGAATGGTCTGAAAAAGACAAAATATCCAGTGAGCCTTGATGCCTTGTTGATGCCAGAGGTCAGAGGAGAATGGACAGACTGGTTCAACAGTCACTCAAATAACTTGTTATAACCAAGACATGCAGAATACCTGTTAAAGGTCTGTGCCTGCTAGAGCTTGAGCGAGCTAGCTTGCAAAAAGAGTGCCCTGGCCATAAGATAATGCTATTTGGGGGGTCTTGGCATTGAATTTTTTGGGAACCCCTGAAATAAGGGAGGAAGGATGCAGAAAGCAATAGGGTGTATGGGAAATTTGAACTGAATGGGGAAAAAGAGTTGCACTAACAATGTCACTGTGTGTTTTGAGACTCCAACTCTCCTCAAATCTAAGCTAAACAGCTCCCTCAGCACCAAGAACTTTGTAAAGTGACACAAGCCAAATCAACAGTTTCTAGCAGCTAGCCGGTGCATTCATTAAAAAGGTCTGACTGGAGGGGCAGCATTGATATTTGGGCTCATTTAACCAATGAGCGATGTATCCGAGATACATTCTCTGCAGATACACATACCCGCACACACTTCTAGTGTTGTTATTTTAACCTGAGTCTATCAGAAAATACAAGTAAAAAAAATCAAGCAGCATCATTAGTTCTTAACATTAGCTAAATTGAGTGTTTTCATGTCGAGGCTCAGAAAACTAACTCACCACAGTAGTAAGTCTGTATGCCCCACCAGTAAGTTCAGTCAGGGCCTTGGACCATGGGCTCAGAACCTGCAGGAACAAGGTGAAGGAGACTTCGTTAGAGGCTTCTGAATTAGATAACCTGACAAAGTATTTGTGGAAATCTTCAGTACTGTTGCATCCCAAGATAAGGGTCACATTATGTAATTAAAAAACACATTGGCAAAAACAGTTCCTAAGGTAAGTGACTCACAAATCGTCCATCACAAATCTATTATTATTATTATATACTTGTAAAGAGGTTTTTATAACATTAAAAAGAAATGTAATGGCTCTAAATAATATGTACAACAAAAACAATCTGCAATTTATTTAGTGTGGGATATTTATCTTTACAAAACCAAATGATGTAGTACTTTTGAATATACCCTTTAGAGATCTCTAGTGGTGCTATCGAGCAATGTTTCATGACCGGTTTCCTGTTTTGATTGTATCTAATACACTACTAAGCAAAAATGCTGAAAATTCTTTCAGTTTCAGTTTGAGGATGTGTTGCTATTCTTTGTCTTATGTGGCAGTAAACTGGATATATATATTTTGGATTTGGATGACTGACCAGTGAACCAAGCTATTTGGTGACAAGAAATTTTGATTGCCATTTTTCACTATTTCAGACATTTCATAAACCAGGCAATTAATCAGATGGGGAAATGTATGCATTAGTCAAAATTCACACAGTGGATTCCAGATCCCTGCTTACATTCTCATATTCTCCCATTTATTGACAGTTGCTTCAATAAATTCTGCAACAGCGCAGAAAAAGAAAAGGAAGAAGAGGGCTGGTATTGAGCTAAATGATAAAATAAAAAACTGCTGATTAAGAAATCTGTGTTACTCCACTGGGCACCTTAAAAGCAGACTCAACACATGTCACTTAATGTGGCAGGAAGCAACAACTCGCTAGTTTATATATATAACACCAGCAAAAATCATGACGATGTAATATAATCCCCATGAAGCTTCAGCCAGCAGTACATGGGGACTGAATGGTCTAACCATGTGACTGACACTCATTCAGAAGTCTGAACAATGGTTCACCTCTTCAGTGTGAGGACAGAGGGAGACAACAACCACCATTAGAGCATGTTCACTGCCTACATTCACAGCACACAGCCATCAAAAAAGGAACATGTGTGATGTACTTTTGTGATACTGTGATTCAATTCTGTAATTATTAAAGCTGCACACTGAGGTCGTGTTAGAGTGTTGCTGGATTGCATAATACTGAGAAATACGCTGAACATTTCCAGACTCCTTCTCTTGGCTCACTGCTTCCTTCCCTATTTCCCCAGACCTTGATTCCTTTTTGTGCCTCTTTCCTTTTAGTCATCCTTTCCCTTGATTCTTCTGTCTTTCCCTCCCACCTGCCTCTCTCTATAGTGTTGGCAAAGCTGTGGCAGAGGCTGCAGTGCAAAGGCAGAGATAATGTTACCACAAAGAGAGCTGGAGTAGTTGGGTGTGGCCAGAGAAATGTTGAATTGTTGAGTGTTGCCAAGGGCTTGCTGGAGGACACAGCCCTGGCATGACAGGAATGAGGTTTGTAAGCAGCTAGTCATATCTCATACATCAGACGTGAAATATGGAACACCTGTGTTTTTCAGCTCTGCCTTAATCAGTAACCATTTTCACAACGAAAGATGAACACCAACATCTCTTATATTTGGCAGCTCCCAGTGGGAGGAGCTGCGGGTGAGCTTGCCACACAACAATATATTAATTACACACATTGAGTTCATTTAATATAGGCCAATATAAACTACCCGCCCCCTTCCCCTGCTGCTGCTGCTGTTGAATAGAAGTTCAAAGAGAAACGCTGATGCAGTGCAGTTCTTTAGGAATGTACAGTATAACGAACTGGGTAGATTAAAGAAAAAAGCAGCAATTCAACTAAGTGAACAGGCAGGACACCTCAACTTGGCACAGTTAGCATTTTACTTTGACTTATTAATATCAGAGAAATGGAACACCAGCCAACCAGATAGATAAATAGATTTCCACCCAGCACGGCTCATTTAAGTATTGACATTGGAACACTTTCAACATACAAGTGCAAGTCCATGTTTTAGCTAGTTTGGTTTGCAGGTCGGTTGGTAAGTGTGGCAAATGAGGGCTGGTTCTATTCATAACCAAGTCCAAATAGTCAGTTTAGAAATGTATACACCCGTGTTTATCAATTCCTAATATTGATGCTGGCATGTTTTTCTGACAATTTAGTCAAACTCATACACTGCAGGAAACTCGCAACAAAAAGCATGTCTGAGAGAAAATAATTTTCCAAAGCGTTGCTTCATTTCAAGAGGAAGGATAACAACAGTTGTTGAATGCTGCTTTCCAACCAAGCCGCATGTCCTTTTCAGAGAAAGAACTATCTTGTTAAAAAAAAATTGCTTGGAAGATTTTTTCTGACTAAAAACTCTATAAATACTGTACATTTGTTTTTTCCCCCACAAAGAAAATTACTCGGAAATCAATTAGTAAATCAATTAAAAAAAAAAAACTGCATTTATAACGGTGTCTGTATAAAAAACAATCTGATCATTTTCCCATCTCTAGTGTACCAGCAGGTTCACAATGTGTACAAGCCGGGAATCCGTCAGGCTCTGATCCTCAAAAGCTCTCACACCCTGTAGGGCTGGGCATGTCTAGCTAATTGACTTACAACGATGTCCAAATCGAAACATTGCAACGGACGCTGATATTGTTGGATGAGGTGTTGGGGGTGGTCTTACGTGCTGGTGAGGGGTGTAAATGACAAGTTTTATCACCAAACAATAAGATACAGATTTTCAATATCAATATGGCACTTTTGCAATCCCCTGAAGTGAAATAATAGCAGCAGAATTTGTGATATCAGCAAATATCTTTGTCTAATCGATATGAGATGATATCATATGCTTGTTTAAAGGAACCAGTTCAATTTGTAGCAACACATAAAAGGCAACCAAAGTATTATTTGGAAATTGTACAATTGAGCTTTGTGATGGCATTATGAAATTACTAGTATTTAGCAAATCCAAAGTTATGATGGCGCCCAGGCCTTATTGTTTGGGCTTTTGCATCCTTTTGTTGATCGCATTATAAAGGCTGCCATACCAATCTTACGATACACCATGGTGAAGTGCTGTAGACAGATGGTGACTTCACTGTCAGCATTTTCAACTACTTCAAATAATTACCATTATTTTCAGGTTTCACTAGGAAAAAAGTGAAAGGCTTCGCTGTGTGTTTGCTGTTCTGTTTTATTTTTGCTTTGTCACAGTACTGTGTATTTCTAATGGTCAAACAGAGGCACAAAAGCCACCGTAGGCTGTGAAGCTGGAGCTGCTTCAGCCAAGCCCCCAGGAAACTGAGGCAATTGTGACCACACAGGCATTGTATGATCACATGGTGCACAATGTCCAAAAAAAAGACGTATATAGCAAAAATAATCACTAAGGGAACTGGTACAAATAATACATTTCACTGAGACGCGGGTTACTATGCTAACATTAGCTAATCAGCCTACTGATACCCATTCAGTTTGTAACTGCAGAGAGAGAGAGCGCAATTTACATGACCGACAGAGGAAAGTCATCATTCATTTCATCCTTATTTATGCATATTGTCTAAAAGCTTACAGACACAAATTAGAGCAATGCCACTGGAAATCATGGGGGCAGTCTTAAAGTTGCATATCATCCCTTTAATGTCAAGCTTGGCATCTTTGGACTAATATATTAATGCTATTGATAACACATCACCTCAACTCTTTCCCAGCACTAGTTAATTGAATTGTAGCAGGACTGCCGACAAATATGAACCATGACAGTAAAATACAGGAACACTCTTTAATTCTGTTGTACTCCCTCACTTAACATTAAAGACAAGTTACTTGCTGCCTCTTAAATATCTCCTCTCTGCCATAACAGAAACTATTATCCATGTCAGACATAACAACCACAATTCAAAAGCAAGCCTCAACTTCAAACCTTCCAAAAGCCAGAAAAAAAATCACTGCTTCCTTGTCTATATAGGGGCTTATGTACCACAGGCCTTTAACTCAACAACAATGCCACATCATAAACATGGGTCATATCACTAAGTACATGTTAACACCACAAATCCATGATAAGATCAGTCTTCTTTACAAACTGACCAATCCAATGCCACATGAGGCAACTTCAAGCTAAGCATAGATCCTTCAGATATAACCCTGCATTACAGATAAACACATCAACTTCTGAGGCAGCGCTGAGCCCCGGCTATCCCTGATAATAATGCAACACAATACATCAGAGCGCTGTGAGGATCCCATGACATTTAGCTGGAGTTAAATACACCTCAGCTTTCTCTCTCTCATGAAGTACCAAGACGCGCCTCAATTGGGGGAAACCCTGTCTAGTAAAAGACTAAATCTAAGTCACACAGAACCTGTTATGCCTGGTTTACACTACACGACTATAAAAAATGTCAGATCGCCATAATGTTCACACTGTCTTGTTTTAGTGAGTCTTTAAGTTGTTGTGGTTTTCACACCACATGACTGACCAGCCACTGAGGTCACATACTGCAAGATCTTTAAACAAGAGGAATGGCAGATGAATCTGTTTCTCCAAACGATTTATTACCAAAGTTGTAGTCATGCTTGTTGATGTAGTCGCAAATGTAATCACAAAATAGCCTGTTTCCACACTTCACTATTTCTATTTATAGCCTGTTTCCTCTAGATTTGACACAACAATGTGATGCATTTGCAACACATACAGTAGTTCCTGTTCCTGTTGTTACAGGCAACCCCTGACCCAGCTTCCCCCATAGACTGCCTCTAAGTGTGAACTAAGCATTAACTGGCTCTTTGCAATGTTTTATTTAAATTAAAGTTAATATTTCAATAACGCAGAACTATGTAAGTGTTCTATGCAATAAGTATCAGAATAAGAGAAGAATAGACAGAAACTAAAAATCTATGGTTGTGTCTCTTATTGCCTTTCCAAAACCAAAAACACGAGAATAAATGTAAGAAATGGATGTGTACTTGTTTATCTGCTCCAATGTAAGCTTAGTGAGATAGCTTACTACTTACAATAGTAACATAGCATTACATACAAAACCACAGGTTGCATCATATCCTGCGTTAACCACATTATTTTGTGGAGCAATAAACAAAATTTCAAAAAGACCCATTTCACTGTGTTGGGGCTGGCCCTCGGTTCTACAAAGTTAGGGTAACATTAGCTGTCCTGCTCTTGATTGGATTTAGGAAACAACTCTTTAACCATTCCAGAGAAGTTTTATCAACTATAGTGTGCCATTAGCCATCAGTTTGTCCTCGTCTTCATAGTCAAGCATTTAAATCAAATTTTTATTTATATTGTTGAACCATAAACCAAATATGTTAGTTTTAACCTAACCAACTCAAAGAGTCCTTGTTAATTAGCTAGTTGGCAAGCTATATCTGCTTAAATCTACTAGCGACAGTCGTTTATTCAGCCAGCAAAATTGAAAAGCCATCAGCTAGAAATGAAACGCTGCTTTGTTTACTTCCACATGGGTGATAGAGCGTTTGAGTGGTTATTATGCCACCATTATTGTTAAGCTCGATTTGCTTAGCAATACGCTCAGTTGAAGTTACTTGTGAAAGTGTAAAAAACACCAGATAAGGGAAAAACATTCAGCAGGAACAGAGGTAGTGCACAGATAACAGCAGGGCAGTTGTCATATCTTCCACTGCACCAGCAGAATAACTTGTGTGAATACAGAACACCTTTTGGAAGCAAAGGCTAGCCAGGGCTAGTTATGCCACCAACATCTCATCCACCCATGCAGAATTTCTACTGTCTGCGTCAACAAAGTAACAAAAAAATGGACACACACTGCCCACCCACAATGACACTCCACTGACGAATCTAACATGCATGACAAAAACAGAATTGCAACGGTCCAGAGTCAGCAGTCCTCAGGCAGTTCAGCAGTTCACGCTACAGGACAAAAACTGCACCCACAGTGCAGTTGCTGCATGAGTTTCATCAAGTGTTGGCATTCAACCCTGTACTGGAAGCTGCTGAATGCCCACTGTCTTTTCTTCTGGCAGCACAAGGGACACCAGCTGTATTTGGGCGTATTCATCAGCCAATGAGCAAAGTGAGCATTCCTGTCATAGTTTACAATCAAGTGTAATGCTTGTGGTGCAATCAGGGGCACTTGTGTCAAGGAGTTGACCATTTATTATAAAAGATTTGGCAGAACATGCTCTACTCTTTAAAGTAGTACTTAAATAATCAGAGAAGTGAATGATTCTGCTGGGAGAACCATTCCATCATTATTCAAACATATGTGAACATTAAATATGAGGTACATGAACAATAACAACAATCAAGCACATAAGTGGACAAGAGGTTAGGTTTGTGGAGGGAGCCACTCATGCACACCGTGACTGCATGAGTGAATATATGTGAAATAGTGAGAAGTGTCAGGTTATAATGACCACAAACACCTGAGTTAATATGATTGGCCATGATCAATCAGCTGTTAGCCAGAACAGCTGTGAATGATCTGGTGATTGTATAACGTAACTAAAACAGCTGATCACAGCCAGCTAATGCAACACTGTACTTTTTCAGGTGTTAATATTATGAAACAACCCAATTAATGAAAAAAATAAACATATTATTATGTTGTTAACACAAACTTTATATATTAACATGCTAATATTGTTAAATGCTTTTTAAAAAATAATTGGCAGATGCTTCTATATTGATTGAGCACTCAGATTTGACTGGACTGAACAAATTAAACAAAAACAGGGTCAGGCATAAATGTTTTCAAAACCATTTTATGCCATTGATCTGATAGTATAATAGCAAAATATGTGATTAAGTACACACTTTCTTGAGAATTCTTAAGTATGTTCGGACATTGGAATAAGAATGTGAAAAAAATATAAAAATATCCATAACATATAAAAACAAATAAATCAAACAAAACAACCATGACACTAAATAAAATGGATTCTCAAGTTCTCTCAAACAGATAACACATTACCATTAACTTAGATAAAAGCAACAACAACAACTTGCCAAACACTTACATAAACACAACAGGAGCTATATGATGAATGGAAATGACCTCAATCATTTTCGCCAACCTCAATAAGTTGATAACGTCACAACATTGAGCAGCACTACGGCCTAGGTTGAGCTAGAAGCACCTCTTTTGGAAGCAGCATTCCTGCTGTGGCAACAGTGTTCCCACTGCAACCAATGAGGAGGCTGCGTTACTTTGAACCAATCGATGTGATCTAAATGCAGCCTAAATTTGAAAACTGTACGAACTCACTTCCAGCCAGTAAGTTGCTTGTTAGATGCTGGTCCATGTGGCATAGAAGTCAAAGCCCCCACAAAACACAAAATAAAACCGCCCCACTCTCTACACTGTAGTACATTAGGGGCTGCTGTGGCTCAGAGGGTAGAGCTGATGTCAATAATCAGTAGGTCAGTGGTTTGATCCCTGGCCTGCAGTCTACATGTCAAAGCATCCTTGGCCAAGATACTGAACCCCAAATTGCTTTGTGTTGCTGCTTGAGTGTGAATGTTTATCGCTTCTGATAAGAGGGTGGCACCTTCCATTGTAGTCTCAGCCACGTGTGAATGAATGTGTGTGAATGGGTGACAGCCCTTTGATAGGTTGCTATTGCTACAAAAGCTCTATATAAAATGCAGTCCATTTGCCACTACCATTTACTTTTTACAGTAGTTTAACAGTTGACCATTTCTAATCCGATCAGAAGAGAGAAAGAAAGACATACATAGAAAGTACTTCAGTAATTCAGTTCTCATATTAGATAAGATCTTCTTAGCCTTCGTAGAATGTGACTTAACATATATGCATTCAACCATGCGGTTACAACCCCAAAAGACCTCCAGAATCATGCAAATCTACTTTATTATGTATGCAAATCTTATTGTGTGCTACTTTAAGAGACAACAGGTGATAGAGAATTCAATGTTGTTTTTAAGTACCTCTCATTTATATAGCCATCTAAACTGGGATTTTCCTGTGGTTGGGACGGAAGCTGGAGCACAAATAATCACCCTGGGTCTCCCTGCAGCAGAGGGGAAGAGGGGCTGCAGGCCTGTAAACTTCAAAGCCTTGTGGGTAAAGAGGGGGAGGGCCACCCAGCACAGACGCATTCTTCACAATGTTGAACTTGACCCCTGGGGTTGCCACACACACCATGTGACTGCTGTCAACGGTGTGTGTATGTGTGTGTGCGCATGTAAGCAGACCTGAGTGTGTGTGTGTGTAGTTGAGAATGGGTAAGTGTTTTCTCTAATCATTTAAAGCTGTTTGAGTACTTACATCTTAACAAATCATAGAGCTGCTAAGCATTCTTTTAACAAATACACTTATTGACTCAAATACAAGCATGCATTTTTGAACAGGGTGACTTAAAGTGTGCTATTATTTTATTTCTGTAAAAAACTTAATCCTTAGTTCAGTTGGCTTATAATCACAGTAAATATATTATATTATTTCCAAAAAACCCTCTGCAGACCACAAGTGTTGTACCAGTATAGTTGTTGACACATAGACAGACAACCATTCACACCTACAGGTAGGCTTGGGCGGCATATATATGTTTTCAAACCGTCATACCTTCCTGACATTTCACCAGAGTATCCAGTTTATGATGGTATTTGTGTTAATAGTATAAAAATCCACAAGAATATATGATCATTCATAGAAACAAAACCATTTGTGTCTCCGTGTATGCAGCCATTAGGATAACAGTGCTAACTGATGGGACGCGCTTGCTCAAAGTGAATAAAATGCTCCCATTGATAATGGGACCGACATACCAGATCTTACCACCAGGTGCAGCACTTGACTGACCAGCTGCTCCCAAGTGTAACATAACAAGACTCGTCGAGACAATAAATTATGTGTTTCTTGACTCCAGTCTACTTTGTGGCGGCATTGCATATCTTAGCTTAGTTTGTCAACTTCTCAAAAACAAGAGAGCAGTTTTTGTTTTCCTTTGAAACAAATTCTGCCATAGGTTATCCTTTCCCCCCCGTAAACACACCAACTTTCTTGTGATCAAACGAAATCGTGGGCCATGCACATCCATTCTGCAGTAAATTGCGCACAACCCGTTCGCCACTTGTGGCTACGTAAGTCAGTTGGTAAACAAACTTATTATATAAAAGGGAGATTCCGGAATTTTGGACATGAAATGGGCCGCAGCACCTAGTGATATTACTACTGTCCCTGTTACTGTAACAACTGCCATTGTATTTATTGGCTTTTTCAAGAAACAAAACAGTGAAGTTGGTTTATGACATTCATGAGGACCATTGTTTATAGTGGAATGGGTGACCTTTTAGTGTACACCTAGTTCTGTAACATAAAACCTTTCGTGACCCTGCCAGCTTGCCAGAACTATCTATTCTACAATCAGAACGGGTCAGAACTCTGACACCTGAGCCTGGCAAGTAAGCTAATCCACTACAATACTGGCAAGTATATTTTACAACCTAATGTCCAAAATCTCTTGCTATCCTTTTAATCATGTTGTCATACAATTGCGGATGGTGGCTTTCACAATGACGGATAAAAACAAAAAAAATGAAAAATCCCTTTGCCGTCCATTTAAATACCTGATATACACCACTCAAGTAGAGTCTTTGGCTGTACAGTATTAACAAGCTGCTCTTTTTATATATAAGGACCTGCATTGAATTACATAGTTGTGTTGATAGTATTTTTGCCACACCTCCCCCTCAAACACCACTATATCGATACACTGTATTTCACTGTATATCACTCAATTTAATTTAGTCATGCATTGAAATTATTGGTATCACTAAAATCATGCACTCAAACAATGCATCCATTGTGGAGGCACACCTCATTTACATTGTAAAACATAGCAAATATTTCTACTTCTCTTCCATGTACAGGATCCAGAGCTGTTCAGTATTTGTGTGTCTCTCCAGCTCATGTCAGCCTATTACCTAACTAAGACAGACATTTTCACTCACTGCACTTCTTTGTCCATTTTGTTTTTCCCTTTTCAATTCACAACACTGACGAGCACTGGTTACATAACTGTACTACTCCACCACTCGTCCTCTGAGATTTAATAAGGCCAACTAATCAATGTGTCCTGTGCAGATAACATGACTCAGCTGCCTGCTCTGTAACCATATTCTTTCATCCTGTGCTCAACATTAGCTGTGGGAAAGCAACTTCTAGAACAAATAAGCAAATACTGTATATACTATTAGTGTTCATTATATTTCACAGACATTTCTGGTCTTAGCTAAGCTGCATTGTAGAAGATTAAATGTACATTAATTAGATGTAAATTACTCCATTAAAAAAACAAGCCACTATATACAGACAGAGACACCACAGATTACTCTCACTGCCCCGTTTCAGATTCTCGTGTCAGGTACAATATAGTCATTAACAGAGTCCTTGTTTACAGCACAGTCAGGGAAAAATAGGCCAACAAGACAAGGCGGCCATAGCAATCAGCTGTCAAATACCAATCAGGTTTCTACGCAACTATGCTTCCCTTCTTTTCTGTTGTTCATCAGCTCAAACAATTGTAAATTGAGCCATTCAAAGCTTTCCAATATTATATAGTTTATCTTTTAAATATGAAAAAAGAACAGCTTCATCCACACAATTTCATACTTTAAAAAGCATCTGTTGCTTGCATCATTCTGCCCATGTAACAGTTTTTTTTATAATACAGGGCTGTGTTGAAAAAACATGAATGCCCTCCAGTTTGCAGCTAAAAGGGACTATTTCTTTTAAAGAATGAATTTCTTATAAACATGTCAATAAAAACGGAATAAATTGTGATGTGTCTATAACTTTCATATTACCATACATTGTAACCGTTTTTAAAAGTAAAAGCACACTTCAGGTCACTGTGATTATATCACAGCCAAAGGGCATTGTTTGGTCCAACACGAAGCAACATTATGAGCTATCGCTTAAGAATAGGTTACAGTGCATCCATTTAAATGCTGTAGCTTCACAGTGAAAAGTCTTATGTTATTTCCCATCTGTTAGAAAAGGGAAGGGGTTAGCCCCGAAGAAGCAGTCTGGTAGCTAAGCAGCAAAGGCTCACAATATCACTGAGCCGTTCTTTGGCTCCCGGGTGATCATATCCTGTCCAGAAATTTTGTAATCCAACCTTTAGTCCCTGTTAGCTATTCAATATTAATCCCATGATTCATAGGTTTAGTCAGTCATCCAATCAGAGGCAGCGTTTTTGACATGGTGACCAATCAGAGGCGGTGTTCCTGACTGGGCATTACAGTCATGCCATGGATTTTTGTTCCAGACAATGTGGCAAGCAAATAAGAGCAAAAGTCTTGGTGTGTCTCATGTCTGTTTCCAGATCATCTGATTTGCTTTACTGACATGCTGCAGTGAGCATATTGCCCCATTTTTTTTTTGCAGAACACTTCTATGTTTATTGTCTTATAGTGTAAACAACCCTCACACAGCTAGTACGGTGGGGGCCAACCAAATGTAGTTCCCGCTAGCCATCGTCCAGCATCTCCCGAACAACCAGGAAGCCGGGAGGCTTGGGGAAACAGACAGCAAACTGGTTTGTAATTGAGAGTTGAAAATAAAGTTCTGACTCAAGCCAATTAACAGGGTTTAGAGGGCATATATGCTGTCCAACCACAAACACCTCTAAATTCACTTATATCGGCATTGAAAAACACAACTGTCTATCAACCCCTAAATCATTCATCGGCGATCAGCCCAAGCTTACCTTCTGTACTAGCTTTAGTTCCAAAAGCCTCCATTCAACATTATACACAGCACATTTCCACCAGTCTGAACAGCTGACAAATGATTCTGGAGTTTCTGTTCATATACGACTCTAAATGGGCCATACAGCTGCTAACTGAACATTCACTTCATCAAAATGGTTATTCTGTTATAATGAAACGGCTACAGGTTAAATACAAAGTGACAGTGACAATGAGCTGTGTTTCTGGCAGGTGCCCTTGCTTGACACATTTAGCAAACCTCAATGCACACAAAGGCAGGAGGTTGGGTTGACTCACAGTTTATGCAAAAACTAGCACTTTAATACAGGAAAGACTGACAGCCAGCTGACATGCACATATGTTTTGCACTTAGGTGAGAAGAAATAAGACAGAAGTCACGGATCATAATCACATGAAAAAAACAATTACATAGTTTTGTTCTATGGTTGGAAATAAATGTAAATACATGGGATATATTTAACAAGTTCAACCAGCTACATTCCTCATAATAAGGGCCATCAAAAGTCAATGATGCCTGACAAACCACAATAACTACAAGCAACCACTGACCACAGATGATGTGCTTCGTGGTATGTTTTGTATTTAAACACACACAGTCACCTGCAAAGATATATTTATAATTGCTGATTATTGGGCTGGCGGTGGCCATTCGGAATATTTTAACATATTGCCAAACTCTATGTTAAAATACCAAATATCCACAATGGGACGAGATCCATTATCGTTCAGGCTCTACTACAAGCAAACAACATTATTATATTCACAAAGCCTTTTATTTCCTTGGCCATGGTTTACTTGTGTTAATGCATCCAAAGGCATTACAATATTTAAAATAATGGATTCAGCACCTCATCAGGACACCTCTTCATATGTTATTATTTAACCTACTTTATGTATTAATGGAACAAAGCATCACAGAAACATTATGTTTGCTGACAGCAGGGTAATGAAAACTATTCAGTAGAAATGAGAGAAGTTGAGTGTGTCCTAAAGCGAATTATTTGATTTAAATTTCAACTCACATCTAAAAATACCTTAACCCAATTAGTCTGTGAATTCTGACTCTGGCTAAACAGAGTCTGAATTACCACCCTTTTCCTTGCTAGCACAGATACTGAAGGCTTATCTGGGACTGGTACATTGTGTCATTGAGTTGAGCTTCACAAGGTTGGCAAGTGGCCCTCCTGGGTGTGTGTGTGTTTGTGTGTGCGTAGTCACCCATCCCCCACACAACCCCATGGCTTTGGAACAACCAGCTGCAAAGCACTGTAGAAAGCTTTGAATAAGACTGACAGAAATTTAATAATATGAAGTAAAACAATAAACACATTTACAAATATACTGACAAGCAAGGTTAAACAGCAACATAATCTTATACTGTGGTAATAACTATAGGACCTACACAGCACACCTCAAACTGGTAACACCAACATGGGACAAAATGCTAACATTGCTAAAACTACACTTTCAGTTATGATTCATAACTATTCAAAACTATTGTTGTTTTTCTAACAGCACCAAACTTATTTTTCAAACTTAGGTATTCGTCAAACAGGTAAAAAAAAAAATCCATTATAACACAGTAACAAATAAAAATCATAAATTAATAATGATAAATATCTAATAAATAATAAAAAAGTAAAAAAAATAGTTCAGTAATAGTAGTTACGTAAAAAGTTAGATTGCTAAGTGAAACAAATTAATTTTCAAGTGTTGATTCTAATAGCATGAAATATACTGTAAATTATATGAATGGTTGAGATTTTTTTTTAAATCACAAAAGTGGTTTTAATTCAAAGCTAGCAGTAGTTGCAGGAAGGAAGGGCGCGCTCACAAACACAAACCAACCACGAGAACGAACACATGCACAGTGCGCGCGCGCCTACTCACGCGCTGACGCTGCCCATCCCCCACCCAGAGAGAAAATATAAAAATAAACGTTCAAAACAGCGCAATAACCAGCCCATACTTCGTATTTACAGTCATATGTTGTCACGCTACACGTGGGTATAATTTATAACGGCAATAATAACGTAAAATTACGATAAACACTCACCAAAAGCTCCAAATCACACAAGGGGGGTGCCTTCTCCTCTGTGCTCCTAATATGGAATCTCCTCCTCCTCCACCACCGTTGTTTTCTACCTCTAATTAAACCTCGAAAAAGCGTTATAACGGCCTTCAGACCCCGCCAACCGGTGCTAGGAATCCCCAATGACCGATGTGTTTTGGATACACGGGCATATATAATGATAAATCCCCTTAAAAATGAGCTGGATGGACAGTTGGGTCTAGATTGTAGGTTTGCTCGCTAGTAGAGAAAAGAGCCAAACGGTTCAGTAGCAGCCAACGGCTTCAGACTGAAACACAGAGCAGCTGACCTGCCAGGCGAAAATGAGGTAGGCCTGAGCTCCTCGCTGCAGGAAGCACACTCCAGTCACATAAACATCAAAATGGGTGTCGCAGTATGGAAAAGGATGGTGTAGTCGGGCTGAGGTTGGCAGTACCTCTTAAAAAATAAAACACAAAATTTAAGTGAAATAAATTTTAGAGCAATTACATTTTTTTAAGGATCAAAATTGTGATTAATAGCCTTCTTAGCTATTTTTGGATTGTAGCTGTAAGCATACTGGCTTTGCTGTTGTAAGCGAAATCTAAGATTTTTAGTTAGTGTGACACATAATATGTAGGTGTATGTTGCACATTTTAATGAATACATAATTAAAGCAGTGAACACTAAATACCTTTGAATTAAATTCCAGTAAAATTTACACTTTACAATTTACACTACAATTTACACGAAGTAGCCCATCGAACTATAAAACAAACATAATATTCCAGCCCTCCCCCACCAAAAACTCCTCTCTCTTCCATGGACTGTTACGGATAACCACAAGTCGCCAGTGACACTGGCGACTTGTGGTTGTCTTAGTTATGGCAGTTGTTGAAAACAGAAACAGAATACGAAGCTCTTTGTTCTTGTTTTTCTTGACAAAGGCTAAATCAATGTTGGGAGTCAGTTTGAAGCCTATAGCTGTAGCTTATGTGTCATGTAGGGTATATGAGCTATTCAGCCTATTTAAACAAAAAAATGCAAAACGCTGTCTTCAACAGCTGTCGTAAATAAGACAACCATAAAAAGAAAGTCACCAGTTAACTGCATCGCTGGTTAATTCGCAAAACCAGCATGACAGCTTTTCCAAAAAGAAATACAAAATATCTTGATCGCCCCCTGGTGGTTGACTGCAGTATATGGCACAAGCCCCGCCCCCTCTATGTTCATGGATGGGACATCAGCCAAGGTAAAAAAAATCAGAGTTAACATCAAATTTTTCCTGCCCAGGATGGCAGAGCTTGTATCTATTATGGCTCCATTTTTGTACAGTAGAAGTACAAGGGGACACTTCATCAGAAGATGTTTGTATACGAAAATGTCTATCTAATCTGCATTTGGGCTACCTACCCTTACCCACTGGTGGGGAGGTGGGTTTTAAGAGTTTAACTATAGTCTTTTTACGGTTTCAAATGAATATATGTCACAAAGAATTAGACAGGTATCGAATTCTGTTTTATTTAGGTTTTAGAATCTGGGTTGTATTAGACCTATACCTACCATTGATACAGTCTAGTCTTCTGATTTATGAGCACATGTTAGGGCAAACCCAAATCGCTGGTTACAAAAAGGAAAATGTATCTTGTGTTTAATGTATTTAATAATAATCCTAAATTCATAAACTGGAAATCCTTTCAGCCTTGTTATAATGAACTGAAATAAGTAATATTGCTTTGTTAATTATCAGTTATCCGTAGAAAGTAGCCCAATTTGGCAGAAAACACAAACATTTTTGCAAAATAGTAATATAGAAATTGTACCGTATTACAGCTGATTTTCTGATGGTGTATTTGATTTATTCCACTGTTTTTAAATTACTTGCAATTAGAATTCAGAATATTTTTCA
Organism: Serranus cabrilla; assembly: GCA_903364295.1. NCBI lineage: Eukaryota > Metazoa > Chordata > Actinopteri > Perciformes > Serranidae > Serranus > Serranus cabrilla. The sequence continues at coordinate 69,236 of CAFUXE010001696.1, read as the reverse complement.
AATGTTTATACTTAACTAAAATCAGGCACTTGTATTGTGTATTTTGCAAACTAAAGAAATCCAAGTGGTACTGCGTAAGAAAGCAGTAGTCATCAGTTGGAGGTGGGGAGGTAGTAGAGGTGGAGGTGGGAGCTTCTCTTCCGTGTAAACACATTATATCAGGAGGGACTGTGGGGAGCATTGCTAGACTGATGCAGACACATACAGATGCATATTCTGCAGGCATAAACAATGAAAAATAGATAACTACTCAGGTGTGCAGGTTTGCATTAACTGAAAGCATCTGATCATTGACACACACACACACACACACCACAGCTAAGGCCCAGCTGAGACAAACAGACACACAGACAGAAAGCCCTAGGGTGGTGTGTAGAGTGAGCCTTAGCGTGGCTGTAACAGGAGAGTGGAGGATGGGTAATGACTTTTATACAGGGGGGGGCATCAGTGTATTTCCCCAGCCTGTGCCTTCACATGCCTAGGGAGGTTTGTAGTACAAGCGAGCCCTACAATTTTGATGGTGGCAATCATTTTGTTGTTCTCATTTGAAATTTTTTTTGGCCTGTACTTGTTTTGTTTTGGAAAGAAATGCATCTATCCCAGCAGTGGTAAGTAATTTTGCTGCTTTTGTGTTCCATCACTGCTGAATGAATGAAGAGAAAAACAGTGATGTGGAAACAGCTCCAGTGTGGCAAATTGTGAAGTGAAGCACCTCAGGGCGAAGCAGTCCACTGTCTGGGTAATGACTTTCTGGGAAACCACAACACACCATCTATATGCAGCAAACAGCCTCAGTGTTTCTTCTTCTCTGTTCACTCTGCAGCAAACACACCACCCCCCACTATACCACTACTAATGAGTTTTCACTTTGATAAAGTATCTTTTGAAAACTATAATCGTAATACTTTTACACAAGACTGGGACTCAAACAGATACATTTTTAAATCCTTGCTTCAGCTACTGTACATGAAATCACAGCATACTGTTAGTACTCCTGTATTTGCACATAAACTATAACAAAAGGTAACTTGAGAGGTTCTGATGCAACACTCCACAAGCAAACCACATTATCTTGACTCTAGTTAAGTGAAATAGAAGAAATATAATTTTAAAGGTGGACTCTGTAACAGGGCTAGCATAATATGTCATCCTTACCTAAAACAAGCTGAGGTTTATTTCTTCTATGACATGGAGGT
>CAFUXE010001696.1:48384-60558 GCA_903364295.1 Serranus cabrilla | reverse complement strand
AACACACACACACACTAGAGCTCATTTGTGCCTGGCTGGTCACCTCACTGCAATAGATAGATTCCACCCCACCCCCTATCCTCTGCTCAGTCATTCAGACCTGGGAGAGTCAATAACAAGCTGACATCATCATTGGTTTTGTAGGATACAGTGCTGCCTTTATTGTAGCAGCCATATGAGAGAGAGAGAGCAGCATCCTCTGCCACTGATGAGGCCGGGGGCCGAGCGACTGAATGCAGGTCAGAGAGCAGAGGTAGAGATAGATGGACACAGGCAGAGAGAGAGAGAGACAGAGAGATAGAGAGAGAGAGAGCGATGGCGGGATGGGGGAGGGGAAGAGCAGCACTGTTGGGTTTTCTAGTCTGACTGTATCAGTGACATAAGATGCATATCATACACATACACATAGCAGAGGGACACCCTGGTATGCATGTACGCACAATCACATATACACACAGGTGTGCCGATAATACAAATCTGAAACAGACAAACACACTATTATTTCAACATTTCAGGAAATATGGTTATTTGTGTTCTAATTCAAGAGTGAGATGAGAAGTCCAGTATCAATCTGATGTCTTAGTGTTAAATACAGAGCTGGATTTAGGACTTAAGTAGCTAGCTTAGCAAAGACCGGAAGCCTAGATGACAGATAAATGTTGTAAGTGCTTGAGCTGTGCGTACAGAGACGTGCTCTAATCTCTTATCACTGATAGTAGCTCCAAGGGTATCAATTGGATTTTAATGATCCTGATCCTCGTTCTGATTCTGCTTATCGATTTAGCGTTTTCCAGGTTCTCAAACTCAAAAGAACCCAAAAGAATATTGGTTGTCTTGGAAAAATAAATACGACAACTTATTTCGGCAGTCAATTAGGGACAAACAAGCACGAAGTAGCCACCAGATGGCAGGAGGGTACCTTATGTCAACAGCTTGAGTTGCTCACAGTTTATGAGGCGCAGCTGAATACACCATGAAGTCCCTGTAGGTGCTCTCACACTTTATCATCATAGTTGGGCCAAACGTTCCCACATCTCTGACTTCGAGGAAGCAGAAGGAAATTCCAGTTCTATTGTTTCTCCGTCAACTCTGACTCCAACAGTGGCCCTGTTGTCTGGAGGAGTGCAGCTAGATGTTGTTGTTTTTCTTTCTTTCTGCAGGCCAGCAGCAACTTGTAATGAAAACAAGAAAGCGGGGAATGCTGAGAGAGAGAGAGAGAGAGAGAGAGAGAGAGAGAGCTTGTGGTCTGTGGTACGCACTCATGTGATTGCACATTTTATTAATCTGCTCATAGTGCTTAAAGAAAAAATGTTATCACTTTGCACTGTTAAGCAGAAACAAATCTTTAATTTCTAAATGATTCTTTGGAGTCAGACTTTTGGAACCAGTTCTAACAGTTGGAACTGGTTCTTGTATTTCTGGTCATGTATAGGTTAAATAACTAAGATACAAAAGGCCTTTTCATACTGCATTTTCAAAAAAGTGCAACAAAAATGCAGTAGCGAGATCTGCTGCCATTTTGCCTTAGGACATCTATACTGATTACGCAACGGCGTCCACTTCCTTTTTTATTAACCGAGTGTTGTTCACAAAAATAAAGCATGTCACATATGATCTGGGTTCAGCCCCAGTTTTATTCTGTCCTCCATAGTGCTTCATACCACACCAAGTGGTTCAGAAGCAGTCATTACCTTATTTGTGCTAGCACCATAAGTGAGAAAGTTAGCTGAAAACTGGTATGTTGGCCTACAGCCTCCATCCCTTCATTAGTGCTTAACAGTGTGACTTACTTGCATGCTAGCTCACTAGCTTATTGTGCCAACTTTAGTTCATGTTGCTAACTGAGTGCGGCTTAATGTTTTCAACCCATTGAGCGTTTGCAATATATTGACTTGCCGTGCTGTGCAAGAACATAGTTGCTGATGTTTGTCCTTCACATGAATTGATGTGGTGTGCTTTATGATTTCACTGGGACTAGTGAGTATCTCACTTGACTTTAATGTCCCCTTCCGTCACAGTTCTCTGTTGACATATATTATTGTGAATGTAGCTCTCAAATAGATATTTCGGCCTTTTTGTGTTTTTGTCTCAGATATTTCAGAACTATTATTTTACAGAAATGTGTTATTTCATTTGGAATATCTCTTACTTGCATTGTCTTGCCAGGCCTAGCAACAGTAATCAACGAGGACTGGATTTGGCAAATGATCATATTTGTCATCTGTATTTCACATTAAATCGTTTCTTTCCTCACATTGTTTAAACGATGACAGGAGGAAGGTAAAATGACTTGGTTTTGAGATGCATGAGATTGATGGATGACATTACAGTGAGCAACAGTTGGTGGTAAAGAAGCTGGTGATGTGCCAACAAAGGTATTAAAGAAGACCGCAAGCTTGCAAATGTGGGTATAAAACATATTTTAGGAAGAATGAAATACAATTAGCATGTTGATACAAGCATAAGAACCTGCATGTTCATGTCAAGGTTACATAAAAGCTTAAATTTGCCTATTTGGATGTCTCTGTAGGTGTGTTTTTGACTTTGGACAGAGGTAGGCTAGCTATTTCTCCTGCTTTCATCATTATGCTAAACTAGTCTAACCACATCCTCACTCCATCTCTGTTCTTATTGCAAAAGTGAAAATAATACTTATGTTCTCATCCCACTGTTGTAAAGAAAGCAAACTAACCTGTTTCCTAATATTTTGAACGATCTCTTTAAAAGGTAGATGCGCAGACACACACACAATCTCAGTTAGAAATCCCTTGCCGTCCCCCCATTACACACACGCACTGGCCTATGTGAGCATACAGACACACACACAGCCTACACAACATTCCAATCAATTTTCCACACTCGAGTTCAGCATTCCAGCCTGGTGTTGCTTTCGTCCAGGCGTGTGTGTGTGTGTGTGATTGTGTGTGTGTGTGTGTGGGTATCCGCGCACGCTCATGCAAAGCTTTAGATGTTGCTATAGCAGGGGCCCCAGTGAAAGGCTTTCTCTGTCAGATCAGCTGCCCTGAGCTCAGCTGCTAATCCGTGGCTGCAACACTTTTCTCTGCCTTCCCCAAACTTTGGTCAAAAACCTGTTTGCTACAACTTGACCAGCAGGGGGTAGTAGGCACAGGTTTGCTACAATCAAGGCTTAGAGTTTTAGAGTTTTAAAAGAAAACGTCACACAAAAAAGTAAGTTCTTTTCTTTGTTGTACATCCTGAAGTTTTGGATCCATAACTCCTCTGTGAACTCCTCGGCCATGATCCTCTCGTAGAAGTCCCTATTACATGGCCGCTGCCACACATACAGAGTCTGGCGTTCATATTTTAAGGCCCACTGCCTTTGTCTGTTGACAACATCAGCAGCAACAGTAATGCCCATCAAAATAACCATTGCATGCATGTTATCCAAGATGGCTGACTTCCTAATTTGCAATAATGATAATCAAAAAATCAAATGAAATGTCGGGAAATGTTGAAATCTGTGCCGATTTCATATATATAACTTATTTCAACAGCAAGTCTCCATCAAAGGTATTCTGACACATGGTGAAAAAACCAACCTAGGCTTAAAAAAATGCGTAACTTGTTAGAGTGTTTCAGCAAGAGACACCAAAAAAAATGATAGAATCACCATCTCTATTACACCCATCAAGGCCTTTTGTATTTGTCTATTTGCCGATTGATTATTTGTATGAATTATACTGTGAACGGAAAGGTATAATGAAGTAATTTACAGTGTTTCATAACAATTCATTGGTGGCCACATGTGTGATACATGTAGCAACCAACCCTCTATATGAAACTGAAAAGCTGACTAAAATTAAAGCTATAACATTGATCTTTTTAAACAGTGTTTGATTATTAAATCAGCCTACAAATAAAACAAAACAAAAATCGTGAATTGCTTTCTCACCACAATGTTTTTTTAGACTTCCACCAAATGACTAGATAAAAATAAGTGTGCAAAATGATTTGATATCAACAAGTTAAAACAGGACCCTCTTGTTTGGCTATAATAAGCAGTTAGATCCAATCCATGAGACAACCAACCTCAGTCTCTTCTACACTAAAAGCATCACTGTTTGCTCACATGGACCAGGGGATTATACTGCACTCGTTGACAAAGTGGTTGGTTGAAAATAAAATACTGTACACATCATAATATAAATGTAAAGAGTAATGCTTGCCAGGGTTTTTCAATGTCACAAACACTTGAGCAAACGCAGACACACCACCACAAACCCACATTTAAAATGAAGCTACATAGTAAAAAGTAAACACAATCCCGATCACCCTCTCTCAAGCACTCACAAAAACACTGAGATAGTGACGTGTGTGTGTTCACCCGTGGCCGGGACCATGATGATGTGTACATATTTATGTGTGTGTGCGTGTGTGTGTGTGTGTGTGTGTGGGAGCTGTGCGCTCCACAGTGGACAAAATTAAGGTAATTTCACGGCCAAGTGGAGCTGACGTGTATAGCTGTTTGCTTTCCTGTGGCAGTAGAGCCAGTGAAATGTATAAGGTAATGTGAATGGCAGAGACTGCTGCAAAAACCACAACATAAAATCTAGTTTTCAGTGTGTTTAGCAGATATAATATGAATATTTTAGATTTTTAAGCTGCTCTGATAATCCTTAAAAAATATTTTTTGATTTGTTTCAATTGTGCTCATTTAATGTCATTCAGCTGGATAGCAAATTCAATGATCAATCAGCAACCTCCAGAAAAGTGAAGTCAATGAGCAAGTGCCTTAAACTTCTTCTTCTTTTTAATAGCCAACTGGGGACGACTCTGGTTGCAAAAAGAAGAGTAAAATAGACGATATAGCAGGGTTTGCTTTAGGTTGGGGCTACCTTGGTTGACAAGTTGATACCAGGGTATGTTGTCCTAGACTTTTGACCCTTTCACAGTGTGTTGTCAGTTCAAAAGTTATTTATAACAGTTTGGATGCCAAAAAATAGCTTGTAGTATAGGACACTTTAGTTTTGCACCTTGATAGCCAAGCAAAGAAGCTAGCACTATAGCTGATAACTTTGTCACTTCTGGTTCCAAAAAATCCAAGATAGTGAGAGCCGAAATGTCAAACTCAGGACTTCAAAATGTTGTTGTGTTATGTTCAAAAAGTCTACAAACCAATGAATCACATCACTGTGATATACATCCATGTCTTTTATACAGTCTATGGAAAGCATTACGGTTTTCTCCAGCATTTATTCTCGTCACCAGTAAAGCACTAAAGCCTGAAGACATATTAAACTCAACTTAGTAAAGGTTTTATTGCCGAGGTGTAGTGCTTATCAGTTATGTAATACATAGACCTATAATCAAACCAACTGCACAATATCCTGCCAGAAAAGGAGGCCACTGACTTGATGATCTAATCCACAAAAAGAGGCCACTATCAGCCCCTTTAATCAGGATAAAAAGCAGAAACACCTTGTGAGAGAACACATTTTGACTGTGGTGATATATTCACCTTTAAACTGTCAAGTCTCACGTTTTAGAGTCTGTGTTGTTGTCTCAGAGCTGTGAAATCAAAATCCCTCCAACTGTCACACTATCAAAAAATGGAAACCTTTTCCAGCTTCAGTAGCTCTTTACATGGTGAGTGTGGTGATTATGTTCACCAGCAGTGGCTAATGTCTAAATAAATAGATGAGTCTGGATAAAGTCATTTCCATTGTCTGCTGTGATTCAGGAATGGTTGCTGTTCTTTTCTACTGCTGAGAAACTTTGTCAAGCTTTGTTTACAAAGCCAGAACTGCTAAATAAACAAACTTTAGAGTTTCTCAGGTTTTTACATCTTGTCTTCGACCAAGCTGTTTGTTCTTGTTCATCTTTTAGGCTAGCACCCACACCCTGTAATACACAACAGCAGACTTAACAGCAAATGTTCAATCATGGTAACTAAGCAGCAGGCAGTTACATGATTAAGTTGTGTACATGGAGCGCTACAGCAACAATCCAAACAAAACAAGTGACACAAACAAAAGATGAATGGAGTGTTTGGATCAGCTTTAGCTGTAAACATTAGCATTGCTAGTAACCTACAGTAGTTACATGGTGTTTCATCCAAAGCCAATGAGCACAACATTGGCTAGAAACATTTGTATGTGGGTTTACAAGACATAATACAAAAATACCTTTGTGACCATAATATTCACTGTGTAGGAGCAAGATGCTAGCATATCAGACTTTAGGGCAGTGATAGTGAATCTGGCCTGCTTTTTATTTGGTTGACTTAGCTTAAGCTAACAACCTAGATCATTTCCTACCCTTTAACAAGATTCTCCTTGTAAAACAAGTCAGCTGGAAATATTACCCGCAGATTGAGCTTCTGAGCTGACTTAAGAAGCTCTATAGCTACAGCTGATAAAATTTGCAAGCAGCATTTCAGCTAACAAAATCCATCAATGTTTCTATTATTCAAGAAATGCAGGCAGTGCATTTCTAGCTTCATATGAAAAATGGCAATGAATAAAACCTGAATAACCTGTTATACTCTTGTCCAATGGTGTTGATTGGTGTTGGTGGACCAATCATAGTTCGGAGGGTAAGGGGTGCAGTGCCACCCCTTCAACCCCCTTTTGACATGCCAGTGGGGGTGGAGCTTAGAGAAGGGTCACATGCTTTCCTGGTGCTCAGAGCAAATACAGAGTCCCTGTTAAGGCAGAGCAAGGAGCTCCTGAGTGGACTCATCACTTCAGGTCCTAGTGAAGCTATGAAATAGTATGAAAGAAGTCAAGTTTTAAGACCTATCAGACCTCAAAACTCTGCACACCGATTTCTAACACCAGAGGTGTTAGGATTTCAAAACTTATCACACTGAAAACCTCTAGACACAGCAGTATCAAGTCACATACTGTCACAGAAATACACATACAACTACTTAGAAGCATAACAGCTTACAAATACCCATGCACACACACAGACACACATATACAGAGTGCCAAGTAACGGATACCTCAGCCAGGACAGTGACAGCCCAGATGGCCTGCTTACAGCAGTGACCTATATAGACCCAGAAAGACCAACTGGAAGAACTGAGCAACACAGGATGTGTGTGCATGTGTCTTTTTCCTGGAGGACACATGGAAAAGAGAGCAATTACACAACATTCATGAGCGAATATAACATTAAATGGTCTTTTCGAAGGGTCAAGTTTTGTTTCAGTAGTCTGTTTAGCATGAATTTGCATTTTGTGCCGTGTTAAAAAGGTGATAATTACAATGACACACATCATCAACCTATTAAGTACTTAATGGAGGTTGAAGTATTTTTTGTCACACCAAAGGTAATGCTTCTAATTTCCATTAATTCATGACATGATTTTTTAAAAAGCTGCTCTGATTAATATTTTATATCAGCAGTTAATTGGCCATTCGCTATGTGACAGCCAAACATCAATATTTTCCCTTTTCAAAAATAGATCTGCAAGCCAGCATGTTGTTGGTATTGCCAGTTTGAAGCTCATAGCTTCCTTGCCAGACTGATGATGAGCTCATTTTATCTCTCACCAACCCCTTAACCCCTTGGTTGTCTGATCAGCCCCCAGTATAAAAAATCCCTCTCACATCCTTCTCCAGGATGGGCTGATTTTCACACCAAATATTAACAGTGCAAGGATCCTGAAATTCTGATATTTTCTTGAATACATGGTATGGGAAAGTGTGCACTGACTTCTGGTTTGAATGGATTATAGTTTCTTCCTCTTATCAATAAAATCATGAAACAACTGGTCTTACAACGGTGGGAAATTTGCTTTACAGGTGTCAGAGTGAGTAAATATGTGCCCTGTTTTTATTTTGTGTAATTTTCTTACTTTACCCTCATATGAGCATCACAGCACAAGCTTTGCCAATTTTCACTTCTCACACTGATTCACAAAGATGTCATTTCAAGGAAGCTGTTAACATAGAATTCACTGTTCCCTCATTGGATTGCCACACCACTTACTAGGCTGCAACTGATTTTGGTTCCTGATTTTCAAACTGAGAGAAAAAAAACATAGTGGATGCACTGAAAATGACAAATGTCTCATAGACTGACCAAAACCCAGTTTCAGAATAAATATAAAGCATAATATTTGCTATGCTATATGTTTAAGCAACAAAACTACTAAACCTAACGTCTGGTTAGGTTTAGAAAAGAATAATGGTTTGGGTTAAAAAAAAGTGCATTACTTTCCTTCTGTATGAAAGTACATGACATAGAATGTGAGGTTAATACTTATCCTGTGTTAATTACATAGTTGCATTAAGTTAAAATAACTCATCTTTGATTTTTTAGTTTCATATAAGACAAAAACGACAACTTCCACCTCCTGTCCTGGGTCAGAGTCCAGTGTTTGTTTGGCCCATCCATCCTCCCCCAACCTCCTCCAACTGTTTACTTTGCTGCTCTTTGTACCAGGTCACTTGACTTCCTCTTTTTCACACACCAATACAGCTATTAAAATACAAGGAAATATGGGTTATAATAAGCAGACAGTAAAAAATGGTTAATTTGATTCATTTAATGGTAGTTTTTGGTACGAACCTTATGTTAGATTGACTAAATGTAATGTGAATGATGTCACTCTTTTTTCACCCTCAAAATTCTTGAGTTAGGCACAGTTCAATGCCACTGCAGCAAAAAGACAGCAAACATTACCTAAATATTGAATTTATACTAAACTGTATCCATTTTCCCAATTTTACATAAAACAGTACATTCAAACTCACTGGCAGTGTGGTCTATAAGATAACACTAAGAATACAGTCACACAGCTAAGTGGACTAGCTGGCAGTAAACATGCTGCAGACTAGCTTGCTAGTTATGGTGCTAGCTGAGCTACTGAACTTGGTCACTTGGCCCCTGCCTTCCAGGCTATAGCAGCTCCTGGGAGTCTGCCCTGACAATGTCACCTCCCACATAATTAGCTTGCTATTGCTAGCTCTGATTTCACCAAATGTAATAGCTCTCCTGCAAAAACAGTGTCAACTTAATATTGCTCAAACAAGTCTTATGGTGACGTCTTTGTTGGTACATGAATTAGCCCCACTTTGTTTATCCATGGTGCTCTAGTAAAGCTTGACCTCCTTGGCCTGTGCAGTATGGTGGGCTTGGATTTTATTGAGGGATAAAGAGAGACTGTGGTGGCTAATCAATTATGAGTTGAGGAGGTTTGTTACACAATTTGTGCCACACACCTCAAGTAGACCCTAAACATATGGAAGATATTTAAAGATGATGAAAAAAGCCAGTTGCAAACACATTGAGACGGAGGTGTCTTTAAATGCCGACAGGCCGGGGAAATGCTTTTGCCTGAAATCATGCAGGCAGGAATGTTGGCAGAATACGAACCTCCATGAAACCCTCTCAAGGAAAAAGGAAAAAACTCGTCCTGTTATCCAGCCCTCACATTCTTTTGTCACAGATGGTTCTCCTTAGCGAGCACCTTCAACGGAATCAGGATTGGATGGAATTTCAAGAGAACCCACGCTTTAAAAGAAGTGGCTCATTTGGGGGAAACAAACGTCAGCTGCTTCTTTTCAGGCATTATGATTTGTGGTTCTTGTGGGCTGCTGCACATGGACTTTTTTCTTTTCAACTAGCTTTCCTTCTTCCAGCAGACAACGCGAGCGCCGTTTGGGATTGGTCGAGACTGGAAAGAGAGTAGGGGCTCATATATATGGTACACATGGTACTCTGAGACTGTCACAAACCAAGGCCATTAACAGTGGTAAATTGTTATTTGGGTCCACCTCAACAATGCAGTGTCCACTTGTAGTTTACAGAGATATCTGAGAGTACAATGAGCCACACCTTGTGTTTGTTTTCTTTGCTCAAAATTAATATATTTAGCTTCAAACTTTCAAGTTCGATTCAAACCAAAAACTCTATTAAACTTAATTTACAGGGATTGGATTATAGTTTTATTGGAGAATGTTTTATCCTGTTATCCTGCCAGATGGTTTCAGTTAAAACATATCTGACTCCAGTCACTGGAATTTAGAACTGATCGTCTGCAGTCTTGCTTTGATTTTTCCTTCCCTTTTATTCTTAAAATGTAAGACGATACTCAGAAATATTTGATAATTATCATAAGTCCAGACTGTGGTCTGCCCTCATTTCATATTGCCATGACAGGCTTTCCAAAAATGACTAACCCCTGATTATCAGATGCCAACATCTGTCTCCTTATGCCTCTAAATCCTTGTATGTTGGTATAATTTCTCCCAAATTCCTCCTAACACTTTCAACAAACCACACTGTAGTTCTCCTGGAAGTGAACAGAGACAATCATTCTCAGTCTTTCAGTGGTGCCACCCAAGTTCAACTGGCATTGTTCCCGCTTGGCCAAGCAAACCAAAGTTATGAAACACAGTCACCAGTCATATAATCTGCTCCAACATGCTTTGTGTGAACACACCCTCAGTCAAAAGGCTCAGTCTGAAAATGAGTCCTGGAGAAGAATGTAGGAATCAGTGCCAAGGCATGCCTGAAAAAGAGCATGTGTGTCTTTGTAACATTATGTTAGCTGATTCACTATTGTCCTTGAAAGTGAGTAAATAACACATGATCTAGTTCATTAAAAGCATCAAAAGCCTGCTTTCCTCACTGGATACATCCATACATACTGTACAACAGATTATGTGAGTGATTAGTTCAGGGTCACAGTTTCATATGGTTTGAAAAGGTGTGCTGTTACCCCTACCAACCCAGATTTATACTAGCTGTTTCATTAGAGCTTGGGAAGTAAACATCACCCAACCACTCAAAATATAAACACAAGCCATATTGGAAGAAAGTCACTTGTTGCAAAAATGCCTAGCTATTAGCGCAAATGACTGCTAGCAACCAGTTTCTTCCACCAGCTGTAATTACACAGTACAGAGTGAGCTTGGTTGATAACTAAAATAATCGAGGACATGAGGACGAGTAACATTTAGTTCAATTCCTAAAGATTCTGAAAAACAACATGGATTACTGCAAAAAAAGAAAAAGAAAGAGCTACAAGCTAAGAGAAGAAAACGCAGTGTTGGGGCTTCATAACAGAATCTGTTTGTGTAGTAATTGCTTCATAGAAAAGAAAAACGCATTCATATTTTATAATCAACATTATATCATTAACTCAGAGATTTTAATCTTTAGGAATAATTCAACTGGAATAAAAAAAATTCATGGCACTCATGGAAACTGCATTTTATCAAAAAGGTAATTTCATGTATGTGGTGGTACCTTTCGAAATACATGCAGAGTGAAAATGTAGGCAACTCTTGGTAAATCAAAATTACAGACTAGCTGACACTAGTCAAAGTTAGCACACATCGATTATATTACAATGCCTGTTGCTAATGCTAACATTCACTAAAGCGACAGTTACCCTTCCATTACAGAGCAATTTTTTTGATTTTCATGAATCCAGGCTTTGTAGATTTTTAAAGACTCTCCAGAATAGGCTGAGGTAAAGGTGATCAGGTTTTTGTAGGATGAGGTAAAGGTGATATGGAGGTCTGGAGTTGCCCATTCTGGCTGTTTCAAGACAAGTGAAAATCACACCAGGAGCATTATTGTCAGTAATGTTTATTCTAACAAGTTTTGCAATATTGTGATCAATTTCCTCAGATATAAATTGCTCAGTGAACCCTGATGGCCTGAAATCAATGCTGGCACCATTCATTTTGTTCACTTTTCTTGCCAAAATGGCAGCATTCAAAATGATTCATGTGATGTCTGGAGCTCTATATCAGACATGGTGTCACTTTGTCACTTGGTATTGGCAATCTTTGTTGACAAGTTAGTTGGAACCCGTCTGAATGTCAAGGCACTACTGAGGTGTCCCTACCAATACTTCCAGCAGTCTCAAATGACTGGATTTTAGGTGGGTAAACGTACAGGTGTTGTACTTTCTTTAAAAAGGGATGTTGGAGGACTACAAACTTACAGTTTTGGTTATTTCATAAGAGTTGTCCCTTAGGCCTAATTTCCACTGCATAGTTATGTACTGTTGGCTTTGCATTTTAAACAAATGGCCATCATTGACCTGCCATACCTCATTTGCTTTCATAAATTTGGTCCTCAGTTCCACTCTCATTATGATTGTCAAATTTATTTTGGCAGGACACACGGAATTCTTCCCCACCCGCCTCTCTTTGTACTCTATCTCCATTACACCACCTCTCTCTC
>CAFUXE010001696.1:5481-19577 GCA_903364295.1 Serranus cabrilla | reverse complement strand
GTAGCCTGCCAGCAAGCAAAAAAAAAAAAAACACACAAAGAGACCTGCAACATTATTATCTGATCTCACCAAGCACTGGTTAAGGTGACATTATTTTCAGCATCAGTTCCCATTCACATGTTTTTGATGCAAATTTTGAAGTGGTGCATTAGAAAAGCTCTCTTTAAACAGCAAATTCCGATATGGTTGAGGTGGTTTTATGTTTCAAGGGAAAGAGTTGAGGTCCTGCAAAATAACTTTAGACCAAACACTCAAAAACAGTGGACATAGTAAGCCTGACCACAGCCATTTGTGTTTGGACTCCGGCTTTGAAGCCTTGATTTAGCTATTGCTGCCTTCACCATCTTGGATTATATTGTTTTTTTTGGCAACTAGTGCATAGACAGAGCTGATAGTTAGCTAATGCTAGCACTAGCTAGTGAGCTTGGTTATCAAAGGGCAATCATTATTCTAAATGAAAAGTCGACTTCTGTGGATGTCTTTCGACCCAACTAAACACAGAACAAGATGTCTTCAAGCAACCAAAATGTTCCAATAAAAACCAACAAAGGAAAACTCACAGTGCACTGTGTGACCTGTCAGTCATAAGGTAGACCCACCCTAAAACATACCCTGCTTTATGTTGCTCTAAAATTGAGTGCATGCATCATGAACACTATGTATGAAAAAGACCATAAACCCCACAGTCACTGATGGTTTGATCTTCATGGATAAAATATAAAGAATAATATATTATAATGTATAAATCTGACTTTGTCTCCAGACAGCATTAAACATGGACACTAACTGACATGAGAGAAAAATGTAAACTTCCCCAAATGTGGCAACTCCCTAAAGATCCCTCTTTCTTTTTTTCTATCCTACACAGGTTATGAAATGTAGTTTCTGTAATAGTTTATTTGCTTCAGACCAGTTGATAGAAACGTGCCTTGATTCAGTCTGTTATTTGTTAGTTAATTTAAAATGAATAATCACCCTTGCCGACACTGTGTGAAAATACACCATAGATCATTTGAACATGATGGATGCCCTCTTCTCCTAAGGATGAGTGCTTCTTCCTCTATCATCTGTGCTGTGGTTAATGAATTGTTAGGTTTAGGCACCAAACCCTCTTTAGGTAAGAGAAAGATCACTTCTTTGGACTATGGGGTAATGGGATGTTGGAACGATGGCATTGCACACTCAAGACCTTTTTCCATCACTGTTTTTCAATGGCTTGGTTAGACTATGTCGCTAGATAATATTCACATTGTCAATCCCAGCTTCAAAATTATGTCTGGAGTGGAGAAAAGCTGTATCACACCATCCAGATGTGTAAAATCCTGACCTGCTGGGCGAGAAACACTACCAGGAGACCTTTCCTCAAGAGTTCACAACCCACAGTCACTGTATCAACAAGCTTGAAACTTGACACACAATTAAATGTTATTTCTTTAGTATAAACTTGGACCACTGAAATCTAGTTATATTCTGAAAACCTTCCCATCGCTGGCTACGAATTGCTTCGCTAACAGGCAATCTGACTTACACATATTAAAGCAAACGTGGTGTTTCCCTGTGCAGAGAAAAACATCTCTCACATGTATCTCCAACTAATCACGAAACCTCTGAAATAGATGCTTCAGTAGTTTTATTCTCACTGACTGATCTGGGATCCTGCCTAACCACAACCTTTCCTTTCCTGTTTTTCCTTTTGCTCTGTCTCTGTCAGCTTGTGTCAGTGCAGAGAAAATACTCAGGGGACTAGAATGACCTCTTTCTCTTGTGAAGATAAAAACAGAAGCACTCCACAAGCACCACACACCGAAATCTGTCTTGACATACGCATTGCACGACACAGGGGCATGGGGAGGCCAGTGCCAATTCTGCTTCTCAATAGAAGTTCTGAAATTAAGTGTGTCTGGGTAAAAGCATATTTAAGTTACAGGACCTGAGACCGTTTCTACAATATGGATAAGTGTTGTTCATTTTCCTTAACTGGCACAAACACACTGTACAGAATCCAGTGATTTACTAACCTTGTGTATAAAAAATGGCTGACCCCTATGTTTTTTCTTTTATTCCAAACTGTACACTTTAGAGAAAGATTTCGACATTAAAAAGATAAAGTAAGCCTTGGAACTGTCGACCTCAATCAGATATACAAAAAGTGTTTTGTTTGTTGTGAAGTTTTAGTAGTGTCATGATGACAGTAAAAGGTTGGAGTGCACCGAGGATACACAAAACAGCGCTGGTGTTAAGTTTGTTTTGCTGCTGAGCTGCTATTATAAGGAGAAACGCACAAATGTGTAAAACATGACCAAATGGTTCAAGAGTCATTTGGGGCCAATTATAGCCTGCTGAGACTGTAAACAACTACTAATGAGCAAGGTTGTATTGGGATGTATTAAAAAAAATGCTCACTTTACCAAATCTGTTGTATTTTATACAGAATTTGCAGAGACAACAAAGGTTTTCCAAAGTGTTCCTGATCCCAATCATGCTGGTTTGTGGTGCAGTGCTGTCTGAGAGATCAAATGTTGGTTTTCAGCCTTGCCTTTAATGATGGTATGGATTCTAGATGGTGAAATCTCTCAAATATGTGTGTGTTTTCCTTGTTTGTCAATAACCGTGCCTTTTGAGGATGCCCCTTTCATAATACATGAATCATGGTACTATCACATGCTACAGATTGAACTTTTTTTCTGTGGAATATTCCAATATTTTTTGTACAGCTTTCCCAATCTCTCATTTGAAATTGCTTTTTTGAAATGTGTTGCAGGCATTACATTCAGAATAGGCAGGTATTTACAAAAATCCATTAACTTGGCAGGGTAAAAATGAAATATATTGTATTTGCACAGCTTTCAATTGGATATATGTCAAAATGATTGCATTCTGTTTTGTTCTTAATTTAAAAAATATTTGGAAACAGGGTTGTAATACATACAGTATATTATGCAGTGCATGGTTGTATTGCATACTGGTTTGATTCAGTGTAACACTTGTCATTAATTTCCACGTCCAGAGACACAATCAGTCAGTCAGAGAAGACAGAAATACCAAAGATTAAAAACCAGTAGATGAGCTTTGTTTCCACACTGTATTTTTTCAGTGGTCATGCAATCAACATGTTGTAATATAATATACTTTGTGATATTTTCCTCTGCATTGCAGTGCTGTCGTGCACTCAGGTGATGTCCTTGGTGAATTAGTAGGAGGTTATTTGCATCTCCAGATGGCTCTCTTATCAATAATTCATCATGTTTTGAATACTTTCTCTCGCGCTGTATTCTTTGCACTGAAACGTGGACAAGATCCTCAGGAAAGCTTTGTCACATAAATCTTTGAAACAAAAAGTTATATTTTTAAACTTGAAACCAGCTCGTCTTCCTACTCTCACAATCAACATGTGCAGTTGTGTAAAAGGTTTAAACTGTAAATGCATCACATAGCTGCCTATGCGTCTCTTTGGTAGTATGGTTTGGGATGATAGGATATATTTTTTTCGTCTTCTTTTCAACAAATGCCATTAATAAGAGCCAGACCACAATTAAATATTATTGTGTAAGTATTGTCTGTGTATCCAAAGCCTAAAGTATCTAATTCGTTTGTGCCATAGAGCTCCATTGTTGTCCAAACCCCATTAAAAACACATCAATAGGCCACACTGTTGCTGGGTGACATGTTCCTTCATTACACATGCACTAAATTTTTTTTTTTACTTAATACCACATACACCTGACAGAAATACTACTAATACTACTACTCAGAACAACATGTGTACATTAATCTACAGCTAAAAATAATCTCCAACAAATACAACACTGTTTAATCTTTAGAAAAAAAATTAGTTGCTTTTAGTCTTCTCACATGATTTGTTGACAATAACATTGCTCATTTCCATGAACAGCTTAATACTACCCAGATATTCATGTGAGACTGCCTCCATCTCCATGTGTCATTTATACAACACCTAATTACAACCCATGTTATAGGTGCCCTGGTAGGTCAAACAAACCCAGGACTGTCACCCAGGAAATTGGCAATCGTGTCGCATGTGAAGCCAAAAGTGTTATTCGAGGTAACAACCCTTAAATTGCATAAAAACTCGATGCACAGAACTATATCACTTACAGTAGTCACATGGTCCTCGTATCTGCTTCAATTTCAGCATTAACATGCATTGATTATACTCTTTATTTAAAATTTTTTTATAACTCCTAACTACAAACATTTTTTTGCCCTAACCTTAGAAAAATAGTTTTGTAACCTAAACGCAGTGAAATGTTGGCCTTCTTCTGCAAACTGTAGGGGTCATACTCATGGAAAGGCTCCTGTGGGAGCCTTGTCTTGATTTCCACAGGACCCCCTTGAAAATGAGATGATACATCTCAAGGGGCTATCCTTTAATAAATAAATAAAAATTCAAATAGGGTCTAGTTAACGGTAGGAACAAACGACACATAGTGTATGGTTTGGAGGACTTGTTGGATAAACGGCCTGGACAGATCTGCACCCACAGGTTTGGTAGTTTGAAACATGCTCGAGCAAGTCAGAAGCAATCACTGCTAAGGAGTATATATCCTCATGTTTATTTAAGAGGTATATTTGTACCTTTTTCTCTTGTCTGTCTACAAACCATGTCAGATACACAACACAGCTGGTAGCTTTCCTCCATTTTGGGGTCAACAGCACAAATTTATACGTTCATACTAATATTTTGGGTTTCTATTAGAACATGCTTACATACAATGTCTGTCTGAATATGCCTGTATTCAAAGCCTGTCTGAAACACTGTTTAATGAGTAGAATATCACAGACAAAGGGTCTCAAACGTATCCATAATAGGGCCGGTGTGGCTGCAGGTTTTTTTTCCATCAATGCATGAGCACACCTGCAGTTACGTGACACGTTTGTGCACAGTTTGACACCCCGTCTGTAACCTTATTTGAATAAATAGTGTTTAGTATTGTGAGGTAGGTGTACAGGGCAATGCAAAATGGAAATATTGACCATACAAATTCTGATGTGATGTGACTAAGTGAATGAGTGATCACACTTTGTTCACAGCATGCACCTGTATATGCATATTGTCACTGGCCTCATAAGGACAGTGCTTATACTTTACCCATTTCATTTTAAAGGTAATTACTAGGTGCAAAAAGGTTTATTGTATCATTTAGCAAAGTAATACTGGTTTGTATTAAAGGAACAAAAGCATGGTTACTACCCATCAAAAATGTACACATCATAGACACAACCATGAACCATTCCTGTAACACATTGCCCACAAAATCACAAAATCACAATGACCAAACGCGGTCAGCCTTACACTAGGTTTGACCCAATCCTGTTAGCTATGTTTATGAGTTCGTTCTCCCTTTAAGATACAAAGACAGTACAGTAGTAGAGGCAAATTGTATAGTAAATCTCAGTTAATAAGGCAGCAATATATAATTCATGCAGACAACGCTTACTGGCTAATATCCAGTTTTCAGTTAACAGATCGATATTGTGCCTATACACCAGTAGAACGTTATATCAGTGCAAACCTTTTTTTCACCACTGAGTGTTTCATCTTCAGTACAAGCCAAGCAGAAACAACTCTCCATTTGAGCTGGAGCACACAGCCTCTGGTCTCCTAGGCAACAAGCCAGGTTTCCCGCGGTAACAAATCACTGAAGCCCATTGGTGGGAGGATGAGGAGCTCCCTGCAGCATTCCCATGGCAACGAGCTCTGTGGTTTCTGAGAAATGATGGCACACATGCACTTAAAATACACACTTCGTTTCTCTCACATAAACACAAAAACAGCTCAGCTCTCCCAGCTGACAAAGGCAGCAAACCTCTTTACCAAACACTATCTTCACTTATTCAAATGATCACAATTACTTCTACATTTACCGGCTTTTGTTGTGTTACCTGACTGAGAAGGATAGAATATGAGAAAATGTTAGTGATGGAATCTGAAATGGCCTCCATTTCTACCAAATGTTCACGTTTTATATATATGTACGCAGCCGCTTGCAAAGGTGAAAGCCAACATATCTACATGCAACTTTTTGTGTGTGACAAGGTCATCAGAGTTTCATTGAAGAAGGATCCTTCAAATGTAATGACAAAGATCTGTCTTTGGGTTTGGTCCTCACACTGCTCCGTTGGGTTAGGTCTTGGCAAAAATAATCTTAAAAATGCTTTTGCCTACCCACCTCACTGTGGGTTTCTTTCAACTTCTTCACAATGAATGTGATCAAACACAGTAGGTAAGTTGTTTAAAACCAGACCTCAACAACAGATGTGACAACAGAAGCAAATGGCCAGTGGTTCCTTCACTCACTAAAAACAAATTTGCAAAAGATGTGACAATGCGTATGCACATGAAATTCTGTGAAACCATTCTGAAGTTATGACCCTTTTTGTGACCGGCCACACCCAGTGCAACTCCCCCTTTTAACTGATGGAGCTTGACATTGACCGCCTCAGCAGAAGACCATAAGCCAACACATGGTGGTCTGTAAACAGAGGTTTTCTATATACTACATGTGTTGTTCTATATACCACAACTGTTCTATGCTGCAAGTGTTGCTCTATATACGACAAGTGTTGTTCTACATACAAGTGATCTATGTACCACAAGTGTTGTTATATACACTACACGTGTTGTTCTATACACAAGTGTTATTTTATATATTACATTTATTCTCTTTACTACGAGTGTCACTGAAGTTGTGTCCTCTTGAGCCTCATCCCTTCTCAGTGCACCTGGAAGTAGGTAAAATTGAGTCAGACAGACTGTTATTCTGTTGGTATAGCAGCTAACATATGATTGTAAGCTAAAGTACACTTTGTTAAACAGCTGTTTTTTCACTTTGACTATCCCCGTTTGAATAACCTGTGAGGTTATTTCTGCTTCCTAATCAGCTCTACATTCACCAAGGATTTACTGAACTAAAAATCTACAT
This sequence comes from Serranus cabrilla, assembly GCA_903364295.1. Classification (NCBI taxonomy): domain Eukaryota; kingdom Metazoa; phylum Chordata; class Actinopteri; order Perciformes; family Serranidae; genus Serranus; species Serranus cabrilla. Next base: position 12,633 of record CAFUXE010001696.1, on the reverse strand, counting down.
TGTAACTTTAGCATATTTTACATTTTCCGCTGATACTAGATTGGAAATGATAGATTCAGTGTTTAGCAGGTATAACTGATCACAGATGTAGCAGTGCTACTTCTATTGCACATTTAGCCTGAGCCATTTTGCACCATTGCTCCATAAAATCATTTTCTGTAAATCCAACAGAGTGTTAAGCAAACACACCCACACACACGGCACACACACACTGGGTAATCAGGCCCTCTTTGATCATCCTGGTTTGACTCAGTGGTTGCTATGCCAACAGGCAAGAATAAAGCTTTGAGCTGCAGTACTATGGCTTTCATGACTGATGCAACATTTACCATAACCCCCCTTCACCCTCACCCAGCCATCCACCCACCCACCTACACACACACACATACACACAGAGCACTTTCTTTAGCTATTCTCCAACAGTTTGGCGGCTTTAGAATTTAGGTCAGCGCTTTGTGGAAGGAGAGAGGGAGGAGGGAAGGAGCATCCCAATGTAATGCTTGTTGTCGATTGGTCAGAACACACACACATTATACTTGATCGATCCTCTGCTTTCTCCATCCCTCTGTGACTCTTTCTGTCTCTCTGTCCCTGTTGTTCTTTTGCCAAAGGACACACGAGGGAAACTGGGAGGCCAAGTGTCTTGTCCTCCTCCGTCTTTATCTTCACTGCTGCTCGTCTCTCTCTCTCTCTCTCTATCTCCATTTTCTTCACTTCTTTTCCCCTCCTATCTAGCATGACCTACATTTCCTCCACCATGCCTTGGCCCTTTGATTATTCCCTCTCTTTTTTTCTTTCCCACCTCCACACATACATATTAAAACACACACACACACACACACACACTCCTGCAGCTGAATGGGGGTGGGGTGGAGTCACTAAGTCCATTTAGAGCTGTAAAGGGTGGAGTTCTAAAATAGAATGCCAAGCTAAGCCCTGAGTGAACCCTGTTTCAAAACACTGCCTGTGTGTGTGCGAATTTCTGTGTGTGTCTGTGTGTGCGTGTGTAAGACAGAGGGACAGAGAGAGAGAGAGAGAGAGAGAGAGAGAGAGAGAGAAGGTAAGGGATATAGTGCCTCCTATGGACAAACGGCGTCCCCTCCTTGTTGACATGTATAACTCCACAGTGCCACCTGCTGAGCTTTGCTCAAGATTGCAACCACAATCCATTTTCACATCACAGTCACATCACCTCTCTGCTTCCACCTAGTGGTGAGAGGCTGGTACATGTAGAGGAGTTCCTGATATTGGATATTGTTTTTTTTGTTTTTTTTTTTTTAAGATAATGGTGTTTCAACCACAGCATTAGAAATGCTATGAGCATCTGCACTATTATTCCATTGATGATCTTTCTTTCACCTGTCCTTTTATGATGGTCTAATAGTGTATTTGAATTAAATTTGGTACGTATACAAAAAATGAGCCTCCTCATTATTTGTATACGTACCAGCAATTGTGATTTTAGTGAAATATCTCAACTTTGTTACTTCACTCCCACGGAGTATTGTTTTGGGCGGCGGTGTCTGTCTGTCTGTCTGTCTGTCTGTCTGTCTGTGTTTCCGAGCCTGAATATACATCCTCTGGCCAACAGAGGGCGCCATCAGTGAGGTGAAGTCTGCCATCTCTGATTGCCTTGTTTTAGATGCAGTGCTATGAAATGACTTGACTTCTTATCCATCATCATCATCTGGCCAATACTACATTTTGGGGCAGGCTCACTGCTCATTAATAATGGCTTGTAGTCATCATAAACTTCTTTTGGAGATATGATCACTAAGCCTAAACCGAGTGTGATCATTTGCTAAGTTATCATGATCATTTTTGACGTATTCAATTCAAAACTTTACAATAACAAAAGTGTTCAAACTGATACATGGGATAAATGTGAATGGTTTCCAAAAACAATGTGAAGGTCGACTGTCAGACCACAGCACATTTTTCCACTTTGCATCATTCCATTTCAGATGAGCTCAGGCCAGAGAAGTCGGCAGTGTTTCTGGATGTTTTTAATATATGGCATTCCCTTTGCATTGTGGAGTCTTAACTTACATTTGTGGATGCGGCAACAAACAGTGGTTACAAACAGAGATTATCCCTCATTTCCACTGCACTTAACTTGATTCCTGCCTTCTATTCTGTGCTCAACTTGCTTGAAACCTTAACTGAGGTGGTAAAGATGAAGCACCAGGCACTATCCATTATTTTTAATAATGAAAACCAAGAAAATAACAGTTATGTGAGTCCATTTGAGCCATGCAGTGGAAGTGCAGTAACAAGCAAGGCAAGGCAGCGAAGGCTAGGACATATAGGATTTTCTGAGTAAATCAAACTGAAACAAATAAACAACTGCCTTCACTAAGTCAGACTTCAGACTGAGCCACAGTTTAAACTGGATGGTAATGTCCGCCCCCTCCCACCATCAGGAAAGAAAGCAAAGCCTCCACTTCCTCCAATTCTCTCTGTGTTTGCTTTTTGGGTTGTTCTTCATCCTGTAGTTCTTATGAGTGAGTATGTGTACATGTGTAACAGCAGTCCTCTTAGTCAGTCAGTTACAGTTAGACAATCAGATATAAACACAGCAGCAGCATGCTACACCACCAGAGCTTCAGAGAGGCCGGCGCCCATTACACCAAAGGGTGAGTCCACTCATCTGTTTCTTCCTCTCAGCTCTCATCATTTTTAACACTTAAAGGATAACTTACGAGTTGGAGCTACCTTTAACCCTTCTTGAAAATGACCATTTAAAAAGTTAGTGCAATAGTGCAAATACAGAAGGTGCTATAAGTAAGTCATTTCATTTCTTGAAAAACAAATGAACAAATGACAGGTGTCATGTTAATAACTGAGCTTCAGAGGAGATGGTTTAGTTTCTTTTTGTTGCCTTTAAACAGAGCCAGGCTAAATGTTTTCCACTGCTTCCAGTGATTGTGCTAAGCTAACTGTGTCCTCGATCCTGCTGCATTTAACAGGCAGTTCTGAGAATACATTAGCATATTTGCCGTCAAATTATTTCTTTAAATTTCCCATTAACAAATCACACTCCTGGTTTTTGCTCACTGTCCTCAGATGCTGTATTTTAATGCTCAGATGTGTGGCACTGTCTGACAGCTGCTCTACGGTGGCCAACACGGGCAAACGCGCAGCAGCGGCCAAACGCTGCAAATACAAAACGGTGCAGAACCAAAGACACAAAACACATGCAACAATAAATGCTGCACCGGAAAAACGCTGCAACAATGAAACGATGCAGAACACTCAAAAACAAATGCAACAACAAAATGCTGCAAATACAGAAAAGATGCAAAACCGAAACAACACAAATCAAGAAAACACATGCAAGAGAGAAATGCTGCATACAGAGTCACAACACAACGGAAGTACCAGGCTGCTCGGAGGTCCCACCCTCCCACTTCGGTAAAGTTAGAAAGATATTCACAGATACGACTTTGCCGGCTCAATAACTCATTAGCGTACAAACGTATTTTCTTTAAAACAAGCCTTCCTCCACAATGGGAGACTTGCGTTAGACTATGTGCAGAGCCGACTGGTTCGCAAATGCGCAGGGACCGTCTGCTAATTGCAACACCAAAAAAAATGATACAGAAATATTCAACATCTTCACCCAAGAGACGTGAAGTGTTATCAAAGTCATGTTTATACATATGTGATCTCATGGTTTTAATACTACATTTCTTAGATTGTAAAATAATACGTTTAAATAACATTTAGTAGTTTTCAGTAGCCTACAGGCTGAATACACCAATGTTCAATAAATTCCATTTTATAAGGTGTAGGGTAAAAAAAAACCTCTAAAAATGAATAATTGTCTGCTCTATGAACTATATAGAATTGCTTCAAATAAAGGATTGAATGTGATTTCAGTGATGTTTTATCATTAAACTAAGCAAAAACTACACTATAACATGCTGTAGTGCCTCTAACCTCACAGCACATATAAACCCACTCCTCTTGATCATACTACAGCTCCAAGTTTAGTAAATATATGTCCAATTTTTTATCATTAAATCTTGTAACAAAATAAGCAAAAACTACACTATAACATGTTGTAAAAATATCCCTAAAATTATTATTTTTTTAACATATTTTTCCAAAGTAAGAGCTGTAGTATGGTCAAGAGTTGCAATTGTTGCTCCTTTGCTTTCTGTTGAGATGTGACTTCCAGTGTTGAGAAGCTACTTTTAATGCACTGCTTTGCAAGGTACCGATGACTTCACACCGAAGTAAGCTACCACAGGGAGAAATCTACCTTGGTTAACTAGTGGTACGCAGAAAAAATTGTTTTAGCTATTTTGTCCAAATGACCATACTAACAACATACATGTGATACAAAAATTATAATAGAATATGCTAAAATTAGGTGTTGATTGAGGTCTAGATTGAGTTAGCATACTTATTGATGATCTAATGACAGAAAGTTACATATATTGCAGCTTTAAAGGGCTTTATTATTACTTTTTCTTGTAGTCACTATGTCAGTCTTTCCACTCCTCTCCTTTTCCTCTCTCATGTATTCCTTTTTACTTCCCCTGTTTCCCTCCCACACCAAACCCTGTCCCCATCACACCATCATCACACACTGATTATTAATGTGAGCAGCGAGGGGCAGTGTTGTTATTATGGTTGTCCCTCTGTCTGCAGTATGGGAGGCATGCTGAGGGCTGCTCTGTCCCTGATAGACACAATATCACATGTTGGCTCAGTTTAGAGGACACTTCTTAACATGCCATGGGATTAAAATACAGAATGAACACCTGCAGCCAGGAAACTTTTTGACTTCAGCAGCATTTGAAGGTAAGCTTTGACAGTTTGACAAAATAAGAGAAGGGGGGAACCGCTGCTTGAGCAAAGTCCCTTGATCATTTTCATGTTTAACAAGGGGTTTGATTACACTGGCCAACAGTTTGGAGGGTTTAGGATAACTGAATAAGATTGAGGCACAACCTTGGTGTAAGACTACTGTAGTTCTACCACTAGGTGAAGCTCTGCTGTGTAATGAATGCCTTTGCCATGAAAGCAAAATCAATGCAATGTGTCATACGTTGGCTGTAACTTTTGACATCTGATCTTTGCCTTCATTGTGGCTGTTTAAAAGCTCACTGCGACATTTCTGCACATCTGCACAGACCTAACTCGCAGCATACTGCTGCTCTTAAAAGAAGCTTAATATGACTCTCCTTACTTACGACTAGTCAAGATGGCTCTGGTTTTAAAGCTGATGCAATCAATATTTTCACATTGGGCATTTTGTCTATATTGAGAACTATTATATCAGTCAATGGATCAAAAGACTTTGTCAGGCATACCAGTTGCTAGTGGTGACAAACTTACTGATCACTTAATTATCACCACCTTATCATCTAACATCTTTCAGGCCATTGTTTTTGGTTAATGCCTCGCAATTTCACTATTGTGGTTGATGGGATATCATGCTAATAAGCATGCTAATTTCAGTAAATATCTCTGCAAGCCTTTGACTTAATGTCAAACATGTAACTTCTTTACATTCTGCTAATAAAATATGACCAAATCTTACAAATTGCACCTTTAAACATGTAATTAATATTGTAAAATGCAGATTTTATTGAGGTACAAAAACTACCATCAGGTTTAGGAGAAAACATAACTACATTTGTTAAGTAACTTAACTTTTGTACCTAACTATGTGACATAGTTATTTACTTGTTAAACCCATCAATTACAACCTCCTCGCTTTTTTTTTACAACGCACCTAGACTTCTTCCTTTGCCCCTGTCATGTTCACGATCCCTAAAGGAAACACAATAAACATAACTGATGTGGAAGAGTAGCGAAGAAAGCAAAAACAATTTAAATGTAATATTGAAAATGGCAAATGTATTAATGTAGTATTTTACATGTTACTTTCAGTATGATACTTAAAAGATAAACAAAAACAAATAAATTCATACTTTTTCCAGATTTTTCATGTAAAAATAGCTGTTACAGTCCCAAATTAATTTCCCCAAATTGAACCGCCAAGCTACTGTAAACTGTAGTTCAGCTGATAATTTAATTACATGTACTAAAATGACTTCCCAGCAGTCTGGATCATTCCATTAATGGTACCTCACTGTGGGGAGCCACAAAGTCTGGTCTGAACCATTAACAGCAGCTCTCTGCTATTAGCACTTATTCTGACACTCACAACAAAATATGTCTGAGACAAGCCAACTGTAATCCTATCTACAGTATATCACAGTGGCTTTTTCTCTGCCCATGCCCCTCCGATTCAATCCCATCTCAGAGGTCAGCAAACTGAGTTTGGCAATTTACCATTGCAGCTGTACTTTTACAAAAAAGACACCTGTGGCACTGAGAAGAGAGATGTCTTTCAACAAATCCTGTTCTTTATAAATATATAACAGTTGAATGCACTGTGCAACTGTCTTTACAAAACGGTGGTGACCGTATCTGCCATAATTGTCTTATTTTTGCACAGTGGGAAGAAATGGAGGTGCACTGTCCATTCTTTGTAAAGTCTATGGTTGGCACTAGTTGGCCTTTGTTGGCAGCTTGTTGGCAGATTGAGTGTGTTGAATCTCCTTCAGCTGATCATTCTAATACAAACATTTTCTTGATAAGAAGTAGCTACTCGAGTCTGACTGATATGGGATTTTTGAGACCAATGGCAGTTTAAGTGGAGAGAAATTCCCGTATTGAAAATATGCCGACTGATTTAGTGATTTTTGTCCTGGAATGATTGCATTGCATTGTGCATCAATTTTGCATTCATTCAAAGCTTCTTTCTTCAAGAAATATCTTTATTAAAAAAGTGTTCAAGTGCAATTTCTTAGTGCAGACACAGGTGGTGTGAGATGAAGCAACTGTCAGCCAAGTTCTTTGATGTGTCTGTTCCTTTACAGGGAGTTCATTTTAGAGCAGCTTTATTAGCTGTATTAGCTGCATTATAGCTCTTTGATTCTAAACAAGGCTGAACAGCTGTGTGAGACTCACTGACTGTTCTGCAGGCAGTCAGGTGGCAAAAGACAACTGCAGGCTGCACACTGAAACACATGCCACCGGGATTACCTTCCAGAAAAAGAACCATGACATCACTGCTGAGACACACCATGTGTGTGTGTGTGTGTGTGTGTGTGTGTGTGTGTGTGTAGC
>CAFUXE010001691.1:883082-934170 GCA_903364295.1 Serranus cabrilla | reverse complement strand
TGTAGTAAGCCTAAAACTGGCTTTGGATATATAATATATAAGAGTTTCTGGAATAAACTGTTTTTCCCATTGTAACTGCTGATGTCTCATGTTCGTAGATGTCTTTATCGACTTTTGTCCATTTAAAAGTTACAATTTTTGGTTCAACAGCTTGTAAAAACATATTCGTAGGTTCTTTGCTGTGGGGGTGGAGCTTAAGTGTCTTAGGTGTTCTGACCAGTCAGACAATTACTAACGGCAAGGGGTCTGTCTAATTAGCAAGGGAATTAACAGAATGGTGCATATCATACAAAATAGCACCTATAGACAGAATGTTAATACCTTGCTACTATATTTTAAGTTCAATATTACAGTATTACAGTTAAGTCTACTTCCATGCTTGACACTGACAGTAGTTTTGTCATTGGCTACAAGTTCATTAGGTTCTCATGTCGCTTGTATACAGTGCTGTCCATACTCTGAATATTAAGATCTAACACTCAATAGATATAGTATGTTAAATTATTGTGAAATGCATGGAAACATTCATTTAAAATAGATACATTTTTCAGTTTTTTTCAGTGCCAGTCAATTCAATCATTACTTGATTAGTTGATAATTTAATCATTAACTATTTTGATCGACTCTAATTATTGTTAGAGTGATTTACTAAGTAAGTACCAAGCAAAACTGGCTGCATTTCACAGTTGTGTATTGTTTAATTTGCAATATAAAAATATCAATTTCAAGACATAATCTTAGGCTCTGAAGTACTGAAGGGCATTTTTTAACGTTAACTGACATTTTACATTAAATAAAATATTGATTCATTAAAACATAATCAACAAATGGATGATTTAGACATACTCACTAAATTCACACATTAGAGGAAGTGTTATTATCATAACATAAGAACTCTTCTGTCACCAAGTTGCTGAGATGTGACCACCATCCACTGCTGCTCTCTTTGTCACTTCTTGTTTCCCAGCACGCCTTTGAAATGAATGAGTACCGGCTGGCTGCTTTGTGTTTTGTTTTCACTGCCAGTATAAGCTCCTTGTTTAAACAACACAAAAATTTGTTCAGTGGGTATTTCTCCACAGAGCCTCCATGAGCCTGAATTTAAATTAAGTCATCTGTTCCTTTTCCTGATTTAATTTGCCGTCACCTTGGAGGACATTCATTTTTTTCTCAGCTGATACTATACTGTGATTATGAACACTTATGCATGGCTGACAATAGTTATCTGTGCCATGTGCCGAGCCAATTTACCGTCATAGCCATAATCATAGTAAAGAATGCCACAGTAAATGTTCTGTCAAATTGAAATATTGCTTTAACAGTGTAGGCGGATAGGCTTGGATTCACCCTCTGGGATTATGTGGTGAGCTTGATGGGCCCAGATGTTTCCAGAGAAAAGAAACAAATGCTAATTACTCTGCATATCTCTAGGCATAGCACAGGGAACCACAAGTTGTAAGCAGCAAATATCCTCAGACACATATCCTAGCAGGAATACTGCAATTATTATTATATTTATTTGCTAAATTCTCTTCACAATTTCTCATTCCTATCATCTGAATAATTCTCATACGGCCGTGAGTCATAAACTGGTGTGAAGTAACAGGCGTGTTACATTAGCACTAACTCAAATCCATGTATTGCTAAGTATGTGAAATATTCTGGCTGTACTTGGAGAGTACAGAGAGTACTGTACTGAAAACCCTGTGAATGGTATTTGTTTTCACCTGGCAGTTACACTTTCACTAGAATTATTTAAATGAAATGTAACTGGCTTCATTGTAGGGATTGTGAGCTGAATGTAGTTGTTTACACTCTTTCCTCAGGCTTCCACGGGCTTATCTGTTCATGTGCTTATGATACATTACTTTGAGCGGGGCAGACAGATCTGGGAGGGCCTGTAAGCTGTTGTATTTAGACACAACACACAGTCTAACACTCAAGAGACCACAGGCTCTTTGTTCCCATTTCCTCTACAACAATTCAGGGCAGAGTTAAGGCAGCGTTTTTTTCTGATTTATTTAAGCACATGTGGTTTTCAGCTGACGGGCTGCAGGGACGGCAGAGAACAGTTTCTGTGGTCCAGGTGATTTGTCATTAGATGAGGTTCATTAAGGATGACAGTGTATTGTGGGCTAACTACTGATGTGAAACAGGGTCATGAATCAGGCACAGACACATCATCTAACACACAGTACTGGCAATAATGCTTATGGATCCTATTTTATTATGAGTTCCACTGTATTTCATATCTGAAATGTGTTTCCTATTTCACATCCCTTTGATTAAATGTCACTGGTGTGATGGATCTGGAATATATGTGCATATTTAGGTTACATGTGACTATAATTAAGTAAATTTTGCTTTAAAAACACAAGTCAGCTGTGTGTGACTCTATCTTAACTATTCCATTCCAATGTTGGTATATGTGATTTTTGAAAACCTGCTCTTTAAAGTCCAGCTTATCCAAAATAAGAGCCGAATGACCTAATTTCTGGTGTTAACAGCAAGAGCTGATATGGATGAAGAGATTAGGTTTATACATACATACATACAGTTCAATGTCGTCCTCTGACCTGATCTTTGCTTGTGTTGTATGAACTCTGAAGTGTACGTCGCTTCGGATTAAAGCGTCTGCTAAATGAAATTGTGATAACATTGTGGATCTATTTGTGATGGTTTCTGTGAATTGCTTTAAATAGGCATTTCAAGCTCTGTGAGGAAAAGATAAACTATGAGAATTGGCATCAGCATTTTGAACATATAATTTATTAAGTAAAATATTAAAACACAGAATATAGACTTTAAAAACTGATGTGATTCAGTATGTGTTAACATGCCACAGTTTTATCTAAAAGAACTGCCTGGCTTTCCTTCAGGAACTCCGGTTTCCTTCCACAGGCCGATGACATGCATGTTATGTAAACAGGGTGACTCTACATTGCCTGTAGGTGTGACTATGAGTGGTAATGTGTTTGTCTGTCTGTATGTATTAGGCCTGTGACAGACTGGCCACATCATGTCCAGGGTGCACCCTACCACCCACGTGTGCTACGATAGACTCCAGCACCCTGTGCACCTGAACAGGGCACGCGGGGTGTAGAAAATGGATTGATGGATTATAGGAAACAGTTTTTTCCACCAAACTCATTTAATATATAGTGTTGTAATTACCAAATTTGGTGAAGACTGAGAAACATTTGCAAGACTGGCAACCTATAATATTTGAGAAAAATTAAATGAATTGCTAGCCTAGTCCTAACCAGACCTTCGTACTTCATTTCATTTGTACAGAATGTCTAGAACTGCCACAGAGAAAAATGCTCTCTTTCTTGAAGGCGGGTGCTGTTGAAGTTTAAAATCTATTGGCTTTGCCGCAGTGCCACTCCGGATCTGCCTTAACCAATCGCTAACGTTTGGTCGTGATGTATTACATGCGCCGGGGACACGACAACAACAATTGGCTTAGCTTCACCATTCGTAGCCTTGGCTAACTCCGTCACCACTAATGAAGCCAGCTGGAAAATTAAACTTTTCCCAACACATTTCTTTTCCTGATCAAAAACAAATAATCCTTCCCTTGCCTGTGGCAAACCTTTCAAGCTTTAATTGATGGCATTATAACTTTGGAATGAACATCTTTGGTGGAGGCACTAACCTGATTTTATGACCGACAATGCTCACTATAGCCAGGAATCCACATTATTCCACCTTTTCATTTCAGCTGGTCTAATAAATTATATCCATTCCATGACAGAGTGATGCAGTGAGGGACTTAATCTCAGGGGGAACTTTTCCAAACCAATGATTATGACAAATTATTAGATTTTCTATGCAGTATTCTAATCTGGCGCTAGCAAAAATTGTGGCACACTTGTAAGAAGTTTTCATGTCAATGGGGTCAAGTAGGAGTGGTGCCACTGATTGTTGCCAACAGTGAGTGCAGAAAAGGCTGGAGTGATTGTTCACCTACTTGACAAGGCCCTTGGATAAACAAACCTTTAAGGAGACTGATTAAACTGTGAGAATGCACAGACAGTTCTTCTCCTCACCATATATTTACTGAGTGTGCTTTACATGTACAGCATGCAATGCACTTCAAATAATCTTCACTCTGTTTATTCAGGCATAAGCACATGAAAGGTACACCAATCCTTTGGCACTCATTTTATAAGCTTAAAAGGTGGGAGAGAAAAACAAAGAGCAAAGGAAAAGAAAATGCACGAGACACCAGCACTACTTGCTGACACGGACTTGGGACTAGTTGACTATGACTTTGCCTGACAGTTGTGTGGCCTTAGTGGGCCAGGAACCCGGACAGACTGGATTAAGGTAATCATTAACCTTCTCCTTTTTCCACCTATCGATGATTTGAGGCTTGCTTCTTTTTCATTTGCATCTAATCATCCACTCTTTTGTTTGTATGTACTCTGAATCTATATGATTTCTTTCTCCATCCCTTGGCCTTAACACACCTTCCTACTGCTCTAACCCTCTTCTACCCTTTCCTTCCCTGCCATCCCGATACGCTTTTCCTCTCCAGCTGGGTTTGTGAAGTCGCCAATGTCTGAGACTAAGCTCACGGGAGACACCTTTGAGCTGTACTGCGACGTGGTCGGTAACCCCACTCCGGAGATCCAGTGGTGGTATGCTGAGATCAACCGAGCTGACTCCTTCAAGCAGCTGTGGGACGGAGCCCGCAAGCGCCGGGTATCCATCAACACGGCGTACGGCGCCAATGGGGTCGGTGTGCTCGGTATCACGCGTCTCACACTGGAGGACTCTGGGACCTATGAGTGCCGGGCCAGCAACGACCCCAAGCGCAATGACCTCCGACAAAACCCTGCCATCACCTGGATCCGCGCGCAGGCCACCATTTTGGTGCTACAGAGTGAGTGGTCTATGTCCTGTAGTACCTAGATGATGAACGACCTACTAATCCCCTGCCCTAACCACTCCAGCCCGTTAAAACCTCTCAAGAGCCCACCCTCACCACAGCGCCCACTGGCCACACAGAGGCAAAACAAACACCAAGCTCTTTATTTATTCCTTTTCATTTTTCCAAGTATTAATAGAAAAAAATATTCTAATTGTTTAAATCCCTCGTGCCAGTGGTTGCCTTTTGTGTTTTGTTTTCATTAATATTCATTTGGTTTGGTAAATATTTATGTTCTGTTCTTCTGAACTCAGTAAACTCCCTGTCCAAATCCCTTGAGCATCTTGTTGTAAATGACCACAAACCCAGGAACTTTACCCAGTCTCTATCTACATTTCCTTCTTTCCTCGCACACCAAGCCTTTGTTCTTACTGTCTCACATGTCCTTTTACAATATTCTGATCATTATCTCTTTCTCTGTATCCTAATTTAACCCATTTCCTATTCCTGGATTTATTTGTGATACCTATTCCCTTAACATTATGTTGTGTCTCTTGCGTTACGTGAAATGTTTTATTTTACTTCAAAGCCCTGCCTGCTAAATGCAGCGGAAACCTAGTGGCGCTTTGAAGTAATGATGCTTTTGATTTGGCTTTCTCACTCTGGGCACGGTGTAAATGGAACTGTAAGAAGACACAAGGAGGGATCCGTTAAGGTGTAAAAAGAGTGATTCCTGCTGTCAACTCTTTCCTGATAAAAGCAAACATTTTCTGCTTTTATATTTGTGTGTGGTAATCCATTGAAGGATGAGACCACATAAGGGCCTTGAGTGTCTTATTTCTCGTTCAGATGAGGCAGAGATTTCACTTCTGCAAAAGAGTCTCTCTGGACTTCCCTGTGCACTGCGTAACCTTGTGCCTTCTCAGCCATTAAGCGTGTGACTGTGAATCAGTAATGACATTATATCCTTTAACCCTCTGCTCTATGCACACAAACATTCAAACAAACTGAATTTCAACTGGACCCTTTCCTAATCTGTACATGCTTCAGTGCTCTGCTCACTGGAGCACAAGGAGATGTGGAATGTTGTTAGTCATAGTGAAGCTCTCTGAGAAGCTTAGAGGAGTTTGATCCTTGCTGGCTCTTCTGATTGGACTGACAAATTTTGAATTCTGTGTGAGCACTATTTGATTAGGTGCAGGGCTGATGCAATTTAAACCATTATAAGACGTGCTAAGGACAGCAGCTGTTAACTTCTGACATTTACTTGTTTCCTACTTTCCTGTCACAAAATAACTTGTCAAACCTGCAAGTCCTCACTAAAATATTCTGTCATTACTGAGGAGTTAATGTTCTTCCCATATACATGTAATATCCAAGTTATTACATGCATATAACAGGCTATACACAATAGCCCATTGATATGAATGTTTAGTTTGTAGCTGGGAAAATGCCAAAGTCTAATTGTCTTGTTTTAATTTAGTATGTCAATATGAATCTCTCTAAACCTATATTTACCCAGAAAAAGCATATTTATGTAATGAATTCCCATTACAAAGCTGTCTAATCCCTACTCTTTGCAGCATGCAAAATGCAGTTTTAATATTACATTTTCCAAAAACAAATGGAGAAAAAAAGAAAAACTTGCATGGATAATATCTACTGAGGTACCCTCTACATGTGTACAGTGATACACTGCCAAAATCTGCTTTGACTACGAAACACTCAAATAAATAGTAGTTTTCCTTATAGGTCCACATATTGTGAAATAAGCTCATTTGCCTAGGCTTTGTTTTTCTTGTTGATGAGATCATTGATACCACTCTTATATCTTTAAGGTAAATATAAAGCTACATCCAGCAGCTGGTTAGCTTAGCTTTAGCCTAACATAAAGGCAGGAACAGTTGTAAACAACTGGCCGAACTGTGCAATGGTAAAAACACTTAAAGCTCATTGATTAACATGCTATATCGTGTTTGTTGAATCGGACACAAACCTAAGTCTAAATTAATTACATTATGCATTAACAGGAGGTTATGTGCTGGTCTATTTCTGGTCTGGGAGCAGTGACTTCCTAATGCCAGGCGATATGTATTCCTAGTTTTTATGCTAGGCTAGGTTGCTAGGCTGCTGGCAGGATGTAGCTGCATATTTAGTGTTCAATGAGGAGAGTGGATAGTTCTTCTCATCAAACTCCAAGCAAGAAAGCAGAAAATATATTTTGCCAAATTTGCAGTATTCCTTAAACATAGAACATCATGTGTGACCAGGTGGAATTCAGAGTTGAGCAAGAAGCAGCAGTTGAAGATGGTTAAATGTTGTGGCTAGGGGGCCTGTAAAAGTGACACTCGATACAGTGACTGTGTCAAAATCTAAACGGACACAGTACATTATACAGAGACATATAAGGTTAGCTAGCATAAGCAGTACTCCAACTCCAACTTGATGTACGTATCCATTAGCTAGCCAAGTAGTTAGCCAAATGTCAGCTTATTTCTGCTTTAAGGTTAAAAAGATTTGGAAGAAGAAAGATTGGTCGGTTGCTGACATATTTTTAAGATGCCATGAACTATCTTTAGCCAGAAAAGATCAGGGCTAAAGGTATTTTGTATACACTAGGGTAAGTGCCCCACTGAAGTAACATTTGGTGTTATGTATTTGTATATACATCCCAAAGGAAAAGCTTCTTGAAACTTCCTGACACCCAGAAACTAATTCACACTGATGAAAATATGTAAATTTTAATCAGTCTTGTCTGACCTTGCAACAGAACTTTAGATTAGTCAACTGATCCCAACGGTGACAAGTTTTCAAAATGTCTGAAGAAACCACTCTTGCATCATTGTTGGTTGTAACAGTAAACTATGGGCAAATACAGGTCTTCTGTGTCACACTGATTTTTCATCACCCCTTTTAAAACTCTTCCAGTATTTTATTTCACTGTATTTGGTGAAATGTAACTGAACATACAAAGAGTCTTCAGAGACATAGATTATGGTGCAAGAGTGGTTTCTGTGGATGATTTTCCATTTTTCCTCAGTGCGAAAAGCTTTTCATCTTTGGAAATCACTGTGGCCCACATGAATTCAAGCTGAACACAGCTGGTTTCTCTGTGAAAAAAGTAAACCGCAAACCTTTCACAGCCACTTTTCAGGCCTACAAGGGGTGAGTGTTTCATAGTCAAATCCATGCATACAGATTTTGTATGTAGTGTCACTACATAATCAAAACATAGATCTCAGTGGATTTGGAGTACAGACATACTGTACACCTCCAAGCAAATTAGCTATTTGACAGCAAGCATGTTTGTGAGGCTTTGCCTATTAAAACCGTCATAATGATCCCTGAAGTTCTACTGTTTGTACTGCAAAGTTACACAAATGTGTGTTTTTTCTGAATTTAGTGAAAATTGCATATCATTATTAAGAATAATTGGTTCAAACCATTTAGCTCAACCACATGCTTAGAAGCCCACTTCTCTCAGTGTGCCAGCTGAGTTACTGTGACATCTCTCTGGCAGTGCACTTTGTGTATCATAATGTGCTACAGTATGATTTGTAGCCGGCCTTGCTTTTCACAGTGATATAAATCTCCCCTAAACATGGACCTTGTCAAGGTGATTACTATGTCTTGGCTATTTAATATGTGGGTGAAATTCAATAGAATGAACACTTGACATTTAAAAACTGGTACTTTAATAAAGTACTATATAATATCTGTCAGTGAATTGGATACATGATCAATCTAACTGCAGAACTGTATCATAGTACCAGTCAGAGGAAAGAGGCGATCATGTTTCACTACATCTTGACTTATATAGAGCAATATATTCTATTTAGTTACATTCTGAAATGATGATACATTATCCAACAGTTGCCACATTTTAAGTTGTGACAAGGTGTCCTACAAACAACCTTCAGGTGAAATTGCCTGTGGACCACTGTGCCGTGTTTGCTAAATGTTAATTTATGTACCTCATGTTGTGTGTGTATGCATGTCTCGAAGATACTATTAATAGCACATGTGATTCCGCTTGGTGGGGGAGAGAGAGAGAGAGATGTAAGAGGGGGAGGGAAGAGATATCCCTTCAGCTATTGAGTATACAGAATTGCAAGAAGGTGCCATGAATGCTAATAGAAGACACTTGCAGGTCTCAGTAGCCCTTCTTCCCCCTCTCCTCCCCTTTTGCCTTGCTAGTGGCCTTGCAGCAGCAGCCAGTAGTAGGATTATGATGCTTCTCCTCTCTGCTCCTCCCCTCGGGGGCTCCATCGTTGCCATGGTTGGCCCGCCCTAGAGGAGGAGGAGGAGGAGAGGAGGGGCAGGGCGGAGGAGGCTTCCTGCTCACCACTGAAGGCAGAGCAAAGGGCACCTCGCTCTCAGATGACACCTCCTGCTTCCCTGAACGTCCTTGAGAAATGGACCCTGGTATTGTTTAGTAGCCATTGTACTTCAGAGGGTGAAGTAATGCAGGTAGTCATTCAGCAGTAATGTAAAATGTCAAAGGACTATTCAGCCGTGTGTAAGTCTATCCCCTATATTCTGATAACATTTACATTCAAGCTTATGTCAGGCCACATTTAAGAGCCAATCCAGTTTTATCTGTTTAAATGAAACATTACAATGACTGCAGTTATCAGCTACACTATGTCATATATATCCTCCCAGGGACTGTGCCTTTAGAGCATTCTGAAAATCTATACAATCACGACTTGTTTACTCTAAAGATGGTTGATACAAGGCATTACAGCTGTTTCGTGTACTTATTATGTCTTTTGTTTATTTGTTGTGTGCACTTTTGTCTTCACTTCATAGACACCCTCCTACACAGATCGTATAAAAACAGCATACAGCCTACAGCTACTACAGCATGGGAGGAAGCATTAAACCAGCGTTGAGCCCCACTTCTGTGATAAGGTTTGACTGTCTCTGTCTTTCAGAACCAAAGATAAATGCCTCTGATCACACCATCCTGTCAACGGACACCTCTGCCAAACCCCCACCAGTTACCCTGCAGTGTAACCTCACCACGGCACACACTCCCCACAAGGAAAGCTTCTGGGTAAAGAATGGAAAAGAAATCGCAAACACACGGACGGAGCAGATGAACACAGCATACAGGTGACAAACAGCTTTGCCTCTATGTAGTAAGTAGGGCATATTCTGGGAGAGAGGAAACTGCAGAGAATAAGTGCTCCCAGCAGTGGAAGGTGAATTTATCTACAATTTATCAAAGGTTTCATGTAAAATGCAAGTGGGTATGCAAGCTGAGGTAATCTTGCAAGGTACCATCTGGGTCTCAAACAGTGGGGGTCAGCAGAACTGAACCATGCTGAGACAAAAGCAGTGTACTGATTGGCTCTAAGTTTGAAATAGTCAGTATTTCCATGTAACTGTTTGAGACCAGAGTGTTGCAGACCTTTCTTCTTAATGTGCATGTTTTGCAAGTTTCTGTGGACGTCATAAAAGATAGATTATCCAGACAACCGAGGCTTTATCATAAAAAGTTGTTCATAGCCAGTATGCCATTGATCTCAATCAATGCTGAGGTAATTCTGGGCTTTCTCCCATATTTGATTTTCAAAACGAATATGCAACACTGCCTGAAGCAAAGACATTGAGCTATACCTATGCATTTAATTACAAAAAAGCGACCAATACCCTAAAGAAACGACTAGTTGTTAGTTCCTGCTGTCACACAGCATAATCATTGAAGCACAAAGCTACTGTCACCCCTGTAGACATACCACAGACTCTCCCTAGCCACAAGATAAGACCAATTGGTCACTTCCTTGTCACATTACATCAGGGATACTCTGTAGATTACAGCTAAAATGCCCGTGGTGCCCTTCCCTGCAGAATCCAGAGCTGTTGTTCCGTAATATAACAGCATAATGCCAACATTTTGTCTCCCACAGTCTTGTAGGTCCCCTCAAGCTTTCACTGCTGTAGTCCAAACTAATTATTAGAGTTAAACTGAAATTAGTTGACTTTATTTACTTCAGTTTAAGTGACTGGTCCATTAAAGTGATGGAGTAACTTGCTGTTTTGTATTTTGTCGTAGAATCACTAAACCACGGGCAGATGATTCTGGGGAATACATGTGTGTTTACACATTTGACCTAGCACCGAATGCAAATGCTACAATTGAAGTCAAAGGTAAGATTTCTCTGTCACCTATTAACACCTGAACTTTTAAAACATGCATGTCACAAATGATCACTTGTTTAAAACATGCCAATATTGGAAAACCGAATTCTTCCATGATGTGTTTTAATTCAGAAAAAGCCCTGACTTTAGTCATCTGTGGCTTTCTACGGAGAAATTGAGAGATAAAGGTGTCCTAAAACAGTGAACCACCTAAAGCTGTGTGAAGACAGTCTCTGTTGACAAAGATGTTTGAAATAATCCAGTGCAGTGGTGATGACAAGGGACGATCCTAAGGCTGTTGTCACTCTTTGCTTTCACTGAGACAACAGTCTAGCAAAATGGACAGGAACTGCACATGCTCACGAAACCTGCAACCATAAAGCACACTAAGAAGCGTCATTAAGAGCAGTTATGCATGTTTAAAAGCTGATGATTTGAGGTTTGTATATTACTTGTATTGTCATAGAAATAATAACGGTTTAATTAGAGAGAGTCAACTAGGACTGTATGTCATACCAAAAGACTCTAACCAATGAACTGCTGTCTTGGTTTCATTCAAGCTGACAGCAAAGCCATCAACTTGAATAAGGAATCTTCTCTGAAAAAGGGCAAGTGAAACCCTGTTCAAGAGAAGCTTGCCTGTGTGTAGTGCTTAAGCCAATTTGCTGTGGCATGGCTATGGCGCATACTGAGCATGCCCTGCCTCTTATTCCGCGGCTGTCTTAAAGCGATGCCTGATTGCGTAACATGGGTGATGACCGTGTGTGTTCTGCTTTCACTGGATTGTGAGATGATGGGACTCATCGCCATTCAAACTGAAGTGTCCTGGCCGTCACTAGGCTGCAGGCCTGTGACTGTTGAGGCTTGCTATCTGTCCCCTGAAGGGAAAAAGTCAGTCTTTTAACTAAACTGATGATGCATGCCCTTTAAATAGGCCTACATTCTATGTCTAAAAAATATTAAACTGAATGTTTGGAGGTTAAGAGTATGTGCCGATGCTGGATCTAAACAAAACATTTTTTCTTCAGTTCTTAAACACACTTGTGATTTTCTAGAGGTGTTTGAGATCTTTTGTGACCCAGGTAGCAAGCCCACTGTTATGCTAGCCAGCTTTGCACTGCGCTTCTGGCAGCAGTTCACTGAGATCCCTCGCCTACAGTGTCCTTGGCACACTCATCCTTGCAGGACTCAGCTCAGAGGCAACAGATGGAGGGTTCTGTGATGTTGTAGGATTAAGGCTCTGAATCCGGTCCCAGCCATCTCTGTGGCAGCAGTGGAGTTTATTGTCTGTGATACTAAGCTTACCACAGATACATATTTGGTTCCTTATATGTCTCTAATTTTAAGTGAACGTTAAGCACATTTTTCTATTAAAATGTTATAACATGCGTAGCGGCGATTTTACATGTTCCACAATTAAACGCAGATTGATTTTTCAAGTTGACACAATTTTATACATATTCTCAAATTTGAAACATAAAGCTACAGTTGAAACATTTTATGTTCTCTAAAATTTGATGTTATCTTAATCAGCTTTACTCTATTCTGTCTGACAGCTTTGACCTTGCTCCCTCTCACACACCCTTCTCACATTCATACGTCACTTTACCTCTGTCACGCACTGATTAATAATCACAGTGATAGTAGTCAGGAGTGTGAAATGGAGGTTTCTGCCTGGTTTGGCGCCACTCTGAGGGCTGTCTCTGTGCTGTCTGTCACGGACATAATACAGTCAGGATAAGGCACAAATGAGCTTGGCCACTCCCCTGCTCAGGGAGCACGTGTGCACCATAATTAGAGTGGGGTGATGTCACCAAAGAGCTCAGACCCCTCCTGCTCCATTATCCATGCGCAGCTGAAAAATGCTCACTCCAGGCCTCTCCCTTATCCTGCTTAATTGCATGGAAGGAATTATTGTAATTTTCAGGATTAGTGGGAAAAGCAGGAACAGTTATCTTCCTGATGCTGTGCAGTTCTCACCTTTGGGAGAGACTCGGTTGTATTGGTGGACCAGTTTGGCTTGGCATCTGTTGCAGGGCTTAATGACATATGGCGAAATTTATTAAATTCATAACCTTTGTGTTGCATTTTTATTATCAGTGTATTCATTAATTAGGGACAATTTACACCATTTTACTTTGGCTCAAAAATATCTTTTGTCAAATTCACTGTGGGATTATTTTGAATGGGAACATCTGGAAACTCATATCACACTGATCCCCCTCTTCCCTGACCTCATTATGAGTTGTATTGAAATGCCTTTATCTCTTCCAGAGTGATATTCCCCACTGCTGCGGTTTGGTAGTGGGGGTACACGTGCGAACAAAATAACTGCACAGCCGAAAGTATACTTTTATTAAGAGCCCATACTCCAGGGCAAGTCTGTGTTCTACTTGACTCAAATTAGTTTTACAAATAAGGCTTCTTTCATCCATCTACTGATACACTGAAAGGCATACCGTATTATTTTCTCTATATTTAAGGCTTATCAGGCATCTATTACTATAAAACTATACATATTATTACTGTATGTTTCAGAAAATCCTCTTTTTATAAGCAGAGGTAAAGTTATTTTGTAAGCATTCATCAGCTACAGCCCCTATGAGGTTTTGACTCCTTGATCAATACCCCAGTATCATGTGTTAGCTTGTCTTTTTTTAGAAAGATAAAAAAAAAAAACCTATGAGTATGAGACAAGAGGAAAAGAAGATAGCCTTGAAATGTGGGAAACATGGAAAAGCACAAATTCAGCACTGTCTGTGTGAGATACTGTTAAGCTAATATAAATTAAAGCCACATGTTAAACTAAATGATGCAATGTGATGCATATGGTTTTTGAAAATATATGACAAGAGCCTACTAACTATGCTTCTTCTTGGCTGTAATAGCTTGAAATTAAAATGAGCCACTTCAGTGTATCAACCCGCTATAGAGAATCTTAATTACACTCCTCTCTCTGACATTGACATCTGAATAACACAAATTATTACCGTAGCCAGATCAGCCAATCATGCTTTCCTTATTCATGCCATCTGGTAGGAGTTAAAACGTGCCTTTGAATGTCTTCCTTCTGCCAACTCAGCTAATGATGATGGCTTTATTTATTTATTTTACCTTTCCAGCTAAACCTGCTATCACTGGCCACAAGCGAAGTGAAAATAAAAACGAGGGAGAAAATGCAACGCTGCACTGCAAGTCTGTCGGTTATCCACATCCCACCTGGACATGGCGTAAAATGGACGGAACATCCTACACGGTATGTGCTCATTTATACTGTGTGTGTGTGTGTGTGTGTGTGTGTGTGTGTGTGTCTATATATGTGTATAGGTTCCACAGTGAACACAATAGAGGGCATACTGTATAACATTTTCAATATAATAAACTTTGAGAAATGGTAATTGTGTTCCAGGACATTGACAACTCCACTGGACGCTTCTTCATCACTATCAGAGACAACTACACAGAGCTCAACATTCTAACCCTGGATATAAACACTGATCCTGGAACATACCAATGCAATGCCACTAATGTGATTGGAAACACTGCTGAGACCACTATACTACGGGTACGCAGCCACCTCGCACCGCTTTGGCCTTTCCTGGGTGTGCTGGCGGAAATCATTATCCTAGTAGTCATCATTGTTGTGTATGAGAAACGCAAGAGGCCAGACGACATAATTGATGGTAAGAAAACATTTTCAGTGTTACTAGCAGTGGGCGCTAATATATATACTATGAAAGTGTTTTTGTGCAGTATTTTACAGAAATATTTTTAAAATACATATGTACCTATGCAGTTTAAATACTGCCCTGAAACTGAGACTAAATGCCTTTACACACTGGAGGCATTTTGAGGCGTGATCAGTTTGCATGTTGACTATATATTTTCCCTCTTTGTCATGAGTGCTTTTACACAGAATGGGAATCCTACAAGAGGAAAAAGTGCCATTTTTTCCAGGAATTAGATCTTTTCTCAGCTTTCACACTGCAAATAAAGGCATCAACTATTCATGATGTAACATATTCAAAACTCCTCCTTTCAAGCTTGACAAAGGCAGCACATACCAGATCTACTCCTACTTATTTTTCACAATAAAAGCTCTAGGCATACACACTGCATAGCTGTTTCCCAGAGGAAACATATATGAAATAGCTTACAGTAGCTTGGGCTATACAAAAATTTTGCCTCAGACAGACTGCCTGTCACTGCTCTCTGTGTGAATAGGAACCTTGCTGTTGGTCCTCTGCCTGCAAAAATCTATTTAAACCTTCATTTGAACAAGTGTTGCAACTGTCACAAATTTGCATCTCAGCTGGTCCAAATAATTTTGATGTGAAATATCTGCAGGCGAGTATTTTGCATTTTTGTGTCATTTATTTGTCATGCCCCCAGTGTGTAAAGGCTTTAAGACTTAGTTTTAATTATGGTACATCATGAAATGTTTGCTTTGAAATGGTGTGTAAGAAATTTCAGCAAGCACAGGAATTATGCAATACCATCCTTTTCCAAAAGGACAATGGCTAGAAGGTCTCATGCCATCAAGAGAGAAGCGTATCAGATCTGAGATGTTTACAGACACAAGAACTACAAGATTGCGACGGCTCCCAGAAGATATCTGTAGCGGCCAGCTGACTATCACAGAGCTTGCCTTTGAATTGGTGTGGCAACAGAATGACACTGTTACATATGAGCCACATATTGAATGCATGAGAATAGGACCCTTATAAATGCATCCAACAGAAGGCCCACAGCTAACCTTTCCAAGAGTTGGCTATTTGTGTGTTGTGCTAATGGCAATGGTAATAACAGCGTTCTGTGGGGTTATCAGCCTGTAGCTGTAAAACATATCAGTAAGACTATATAACTTAATTGGTTACTATTCTTTCCCCCCTCCACCTTCTTTCCAAATGGCAACATAATCTAAACGGGTGGTAAGTGAGAGATTCTGCATGGTTTCGGAGATTTTTTTTTTCTGTCAATTTCTATGTTTTTACGAGCCTACAGTCCATCCAAGCATTGTGGTCTTTCCAAAGATATTAACATTTTAAATTAAATACATTTTTATATAAGTTATGGTGAAATGAACACTTCATTCATTTGCCATTTCATTAGGTGGAACCCATAAAGTCTGACATGTTTCCATAGATGGTCGTCACATGTTTTAATAGCTTTGGACATAGATTAAATAGTGTATATCACCAAAGAGCCATATTCTTTGGTCATGTTAAAAGCCCAGGAAGATTTTTTTTTTAAATAACCATTTTGTGCTCCTCAGCTGATCATAATTAAAATGCTCGCCTGTGCCATTACGTTGGCCCTCCTAATGTCACAGCCCAACCTAATCATGTTACAAAACAATGAAAAGCCCAATTATTTTGGAGAAGCTGATAAAGTTACCTACTTTGACTGTGGTAGCAAAAACGTAGCGACAGAACATTTGTTAATATTCAATTATACGTCGACATATTCAAATTCAAATCCAGTTTAATAATTATTAAGGTAACTGTGTTCCCTGCTCGCAGAATTCACCCTTTTCACTTTTTTGACAACATATAATATATAACAACATTTATTAACTATTTAATTATTTAATCTTTTCGGGACTGACTCAAGCAGACATAGTGTAGATGTACATTTGCATCTAATCTAGTAAAGCACCCAGAAAGCTTTCTTACACTAATAGGATCACTCTGAAATGGTCTTTGCTTCAGTAAGAATATCTACTGTTATGAATACTTAAATATTTAATCCTTTAATACAGGATGACCCTTGTTTTTAATGTAACCTGTAGAATAAAAGAAAACCCTGTGCACTATTAAGGCTAATAAAATTGCAGCATTAGAAAGCTACTTGACTCTTAAGAGTACAAAACAAACAGAACAAAAAACTCTCAAGGGCCCCATCGCTAGTTACAAACTGAGGCTACACCGAAGCATCTGCAGCGTGAGTCTGAACATAATGCCACATCATCAAATGGCCATGGAAATGCTAAACTAAACACAGGAATGAAAAAAAAACAAAGAAATAAATCATTCATAATTCATTTTGAATCCATGCACTCCTTCCTGGTTAATTCTGCCAACATAAAAAAAAACGTATGCATTTATTTCAACTTACATTTTTGTTGTTTTGTCTAGTATCCCCTGCATAAGAGCAGCTTTTCCATTTAACCAAAGAAATGGCGTGCGCTTTAGGAGGCAGACAGAATCACATGATAAGAATGTGACAAGATGAAAATGTCTAGAAAGCCCAAGGGTGTTTCCAGTCACCACAGGTTCTGTCTGACCTCTACTAATGTGGCTTTGTCTTCTTTTCATTTTAAAACCTGAACACCAGCAAAATACAAAACCACTAATATGAATCACTCCAA
Source organism: Serranus cabrilla (assembly GCA_903364295.1). NCBI lineage: Eukaryota > Metazoa > Chordata > Actinopteri > Perciformes > Serranidae > Serranus > Serranus cabrilla. The sequence continues at coordinate 916,777 of CAFUXE010001691.1, read as the reverse complement.
CAGTTGTACCCCACACTCTGATACAGAGTAAAGAAATAGGGCTTCAGGGTACATCCTACTTTTCATTTACTTTACCATCTAAAATTGCAATCATAGTTCAAACAAAATAAGAATTACTCAGTAAAATGTGTAAGGAATATTAAGTAGACAAACCTGTTTTAGGCTTCAGTGTCACAGAGTGTTCATAGGATTTGATGATATTTGCCTTTTCCATTTTCCTTCTCTTAACTCTGGATGAACACTTTACCCCCACTTCAGGCAGTCACACAGTAAGGCTTCAGGTGACAGACTAAACGTGCATTAATCAATTAATGGGGTTCAAAATATTGTTTGTTGATGCTTCTCAATCCTCGTACTAACCATTTAATCAGTACAGGCATCAGCTGCAATTGCATAATTTAAATACATTAACTTATGTTTAAAATGATGTATTTTCTGTCACACTAAGTATCACATATAGTAAACAGGTATCAGTAAACTAGATATCAGTTTATCATAGCTACCAGAATGCATTTCTTAAGGTGAAAATATGTGATTAATAATAAACTATTATTTAATGTAGAATTCATGTCTTTAATGAGCAGATAAGACACTATGGTGCATAACCGCCTCAATAATCATCAGTTCTCTTTAATAAAGTTCCATTACTTAATCAGATAACTATTCATTTGTGACCTTTTAAAAATAGTTAGACAACAAAAAACTGCTTTGCTACAATACTCAAAATACATGCACAAACCATTCAGCTTTGGTAAAAGCACTGTGCATGGCCTCTAGTTTGGTTTCGTCTACCGGAAAAATGAAGCGATTAAGGTGGATTATATTTGCTATGCTTATGCCATTCAAATCAGGAATGAGGACTCCCTGCTCACGATGCACAGCCTCTCTGAAATCTCCTTTTAGCATCCCGCTTTCCCAGAGGTTTTGGCCCCTGTCTGCGTGCATTATGAATTCTGGTCTCTTGATGGCCAAGGGCTCTGAGGCAGAGGCTGACATTTCTATCCTGTGTTTCAAAACCAGCTGCTAAAATTACAGATTTTGCTGTGTGATGATTTGCTAAATATCACTTTATGTAATAAGGCAAATTTCAAGCTAACAAAACTTGCGCCCACACACTGTATGTTTTGGTAGTTACATAAAAAGCTAACTAGAACCAATGCAATCAGACTTTGCACTGCACTGCATTTATTATCAACGTTCCACTATCGATGTCACACAGTAGAAATCTGTTATTTGTTATGTGCTTGCAAAGCCATTATAGTAAACATAGCTTTTGTGGTGTACACATGAGGTGTGAAAATGGTGGGATATGCCGACAGATGTTCCTCCTCCGAGGGATCACAGAATCATGTTTTTTTGTGTAACATTATGACTGCCATAATCTGCTCCATATTAATGCCATGGAATGCTGCTAATGCTGCTTATATCAGACTTACAACTGCATGGACAATATCACACTGTGACTGGTTACTTACCTGTTGACACATTTTCATCTGTATGTCAACCACAAGGCTGTGGGTTTCTGAACTAACTGCACTCACTCAATGCAACTGCATTCACTATTCACTAGTTTCTCTCCCTGTTTTGCACTGATGTATGGTGAACTTGGTTTTGGTCCAGCTGAGAAAATAGCTACTCAAAAATGTGTATTTTCAAAAAAATTCTATGTTGATAATCTGAGCTGAAAAGAGAGATATTAACCACCGTGTGCTGCGGGCAACTGAGGCTGAGAGAAAGCTTTGAAGGGATTCATGTTTTTCTGCCAAGTCAGTCACAATGTCACACCCATGTGCTAGGCTCTTGCAGAATCACTATGAAATTGCTGAGTGTAATTAAAAGATGGCTTTAAGTGAGCCATCTGTAACCCTCCTACACATATGCTCAGTCTGAAATGAACAGGAACCCCATGAGATTCAGATAGCATGTGAGGTTATGTTTAGATGCTTGGCGTTAAAGATGTTGTTATTTAAGAGGCCATAATAAACAGTTTTATTTTTCACATTGCAGCCCATCTACTACAAATATGTCACAGCCTTTAGCAGATTTTAGCATTTTAATGCAAGAAGCTAGTAATTATGTGTATGCTTTCCTTCTGAGGCTGTTTATCAAACACAAAGCTTGCGCAAACAAAGCTGCTCAGCAGCTGACTCCCATGCCTGTGATGTCAGATCTTCCCACAAGTGCACGACTCTGCCACACCACTATTCAAGCATTCAAAGCAATCTCTGCTTTCAGCTGCATCATCCCACTATATTTATGTTCACGATGTCTTTGCTCTAGCAAATTTCAGGTTTCAAGGAAAAATGTCAATACTGTTATAAAAAGGTCCATATTATTGCTGAGACATGCAACACGGATATTTTGGCTTTCATCTGTATCTCATATTTGACTTCTGTGTTCTTTTTCTGCTTTCTTCCCGTGTCAAAGATGATGAACCAGTCGGACAAATGTAAGTCAATAAATATTCTTCTTGCTACAAATAGAATTCATACAGAAATACTGGCTACTTTTGAATTGCTATTACCTGTAGGTCACTAAATCAGAACTCCTTTCTTCCCTAGGAAAACAAATTCAACAAACAACCACAAGGACAAAAACATCCGCCAGAGGAATACAAAATAAGCAATCTACTCAAGTAAGACACTGTTGTAGGGGATGTGGGCTAAATATAGAACTCTCTGTGAGGATTATCCATAGTCACGCCTTCTCTTGATTTTCTCTTCACAGATGAGATGGCTAAACTGCATTTTTTTGACTACACGAAGGTATCAGAGGTGGCGAGAGCTCCGGGCAGTTTTGAAAAAAAGCATATCTTGTCTCATTTTATGAGAAACAATATCAGCATAACACTGGCAACAAAAAGAACATAATGGCTGTCTTAAGCATCCCTTATTCAGTCTTACGTGGAGATTTCAGGATGACGAATAATGACTAAAACCACCACAAAGGTGTACACATTTTTAATGTGCTGTTGATGTCTCCTTTATTAATTTTATCATATCCTCAAATGAGGTGATCCCTTTTGTATTACATATCATGTACAATGCATGCAAGATAATTACGCAATAGGATACTCAGAATAGATATTTTCTGTTGTTATCCCTCGTGTGGCTTTTTTTGCATCTAAAATGACCTATGTTTTCTATGGAGTCATCCTTATAATATATATACATGTATATGTATATATATATAAATATATATAGTTAGTTTTATTCTTGAAAATTTGTACAGCATATCATGGTCATTTAAATATGTTTGATTTTGTGACAATGAGTCCACTTTTATCAGAACTTTTATTGTGAAGCAAGGGCTTCAATGACTGGCAGTATTCAAATTTAATTGAGAGTGATTACAGAAAATGACTACTGTGTGTTTAACTATCTAAACGATCATTATAAGTGTATTATTTTTTTTTCTTTCCAGAGTAACTTAGGTGTCTTGTATATGTTGAAGTATGAGTGTTCAAATGATAGGAAATCTGTAAAAAAAAAACAAAAAAAAACAATATTTTTTTTATATTTCCCAATTTCATTGATTTTTATTTTTTATTTTTTTTCTCTCTTTAACTGTATAGCATGGCTATAATCCTATGCAATATGTATTCTTAAATAGATATATGGAGGGCAGTTTGTTTTACTCAGTGAAGCTTTAATATTGTGGGATCACTTGGAAGCTGGCATAGCAAAATTCACTGCTGTAGCTGCATGACTCCTCTTTCAATACAATGTATAAATGTGTGCTGCGGTGCAAATGGGCCTGCATTAAGGTGGGAACAGAGGGACCAGAGTATATAGCCACGATCAAACATATGAGTGAGACCAATATTTTTTTTCTGAATAAAAAATTGAAAAATGAACCCAGATTTTTTTTTATTTTTCAAGTTCTTCGTTTGACCACCTCAATTCAATACCATTCAAAGCATCCTCTCCAGGCCATATATAATTACAACAAATGTGTTATAGTTAAAACAACATCGGCAGAACAGCAAGGAACACTCCACCACCACCGCCAGGCACTGCCTACACAAACTATACGAAGAAAAAACACATTGCAGCGACTTGACCTTCCTGCCTTCAGCTGTTGTTGAGATTCTTCACTCTTAAAGCAGTTTCCTCAGCTCCCCCTCCATCTTTTCCACAAATGCAGGGAAGCTGGGATCTAGCAGACAAACACGCAGGATGGGCTCCAAGTCACCTTGTGCCAAAGAACCGTGGCGATATACTTGAGGCAGCGTCACAGCAGTCTCTCCCAACATGTGCTGTGAAAGGTCCAACACATACTTCAGTAAGACTAAAAAGAAGAATAAATAACTGAGAATGTTTCTAATTCAAGGAATAAATTCCTTTGAATTTAGCACTAAATTACAGTTCATATATTACACAGTGGATACTTTCCGTAAATTCCTTTATCTCAGACAGTGATTTAAGGTTGTATTTTACCTGACATGTTTCGACGGACACCTCCGCCTTCATCAGTGTCACACAAGTCTTGGTGTGTGACGCGTCTTATCAGCTGGTGTTACTAGAGGGTGTGTCCCAACTGTCAGATTTGACAGCCGGGACACACCCACAGTGGATGCTCAGCTTTGTTATTTGTTAGCAATCACTTGAAACAATCACTACCTGGGTTAGACGCCTGATGGACAATGATCCTTGGACAGCCTCAGGCTCAACTCCCACGGCCTTTCCCTGCCAAGTCTGCAGACACACAAAAGAAGAAAAAAGATTTGACGAACACAGCACGACTCCACAGGCCAATCAATGGCTTCATTACTAATTGAAACACATCCAGCCCTCAAAGCCCTTTCATCTCCACTGTGAACTCCTTCAGTGTGTCCGTTCACTAAAGGTCACATTCAAACCCATGGCAGAGTCCTCACCTTTCTCTGTCCTTCATGTTAAATGTTGGAAGCCAGATGGCTGGATCAAAGTTATACTCAGAATTTATCACTTATAAAGGAATACGCTCTGAGTATTTTCAATTCTGACAGTAAATAAAAGGCCGCTGATGAAATGAAGCAGACTTTATAACAGAGAGCCGATCATTTCATCCTGTAGTATGAATTTGATTGAATGCTTTGATGGCATGTTATATTGTTGACTTTTAATGTTTTTTTTTCTCATTATCAACAATTTGACTGTTAAAGGCAAAATTAAGAAAATTTTTAGTGGCTTCAAGGGGTGCCATTTTGATGCTTCCATTTATAAATTAATTATATTATTGTTCTTTCACCTGGGTGTGTGTGTGTGTGTGTGCGTATGTGTGGGGTGGGACACACTGTATTCTACACCATATACTGTATTGTGATTGGCCCATAATTTATGTACAGTATAGACACGACCTCAGTCCACCTACTGTATCTGTATTGTCACCTCTAAGAATAGAACAATGTTGTGAATAGCACCATCTAGTGTAGGTAACACTGCAACTGCTGATGATGACCACAGCACTGAAGCACAAACAGCAATAATTACTAGCTATAAAACTTCAGTTGTGGCACTTTATATTAGAGCTGTGCTTTTTTAAATTGTATAAAATAGTGTACAATAAATTATTTTACAGGGGATCAGTGTCTCATTTTTACCAAACAAAGGCAGAAAGAAAAAGCAGTAGCTATTTGATAATATACAGCCATAAACCAGACTCAAGTGCCATCTATATCATCGGCCTATCTGGGGGGTTTATATGGTCCGCAAATTTTAAACATACACACACATAATCTGGGCATAAGGGGTTACAAAACACAAATCGCATTTGCTGAACTGTGAAGTTAGCAACCTGTAACGCTGGTGCAGACACCTCAGCAGGGGTTGGATTAGGAGGCACTGGGGCGTCCTCCTGTGTGGTGACAGAATTGTACCCCATCAGCTTTTCCACAGCACTTGAACACTCCTTTATGGCCTCTTCCCTACTACTTCCGTCAAACTGCATCCTCATCATGCGGCTCTCTCCCTGCAGAAACACACAAATACATTCAGTCTGTATTTGTCAATCTCCACTGTGCCAATGAAAACACTGTGGGATGTATGTTGCTTTTGTTCAGCCAACATCTCAGCAAGTAAAAAAAAAAGGGTTTGGTATGCAAGGTGACCTACAAATTTAATGTTCTTGGCAACTCGTGTCTGAACATTACATTTTACAAATGATCTGAGTAATAAATTCAGTGTGACCTTACATCACAGCACCTGAATAAACAGGATAAAAAAAAGAACTAAAAAAAATCCAAACCTAGAGTGCAATTAGTTTTCACTTTTAATTGTTTTTGTGTAATTAATGTTATCATCTTGATCTTGCAGGGGAATTAAGGTCCAAGGGCAGACCTTGAGAAAAAACTTCACATTGTGGGATTGCAATGTATCTCACGACTCACCTTCACAGTAAATCGAACCATTAGGTTATCAGATTTCTGGTGTACTTTGAGAAAATCGGATCCACAGAGCAAAGGGATTGTATCCTGAGAAACAGACAAGATCACAAACATCTTCAGCACACAACATTTATTCAGCAGCGTCTTCAGTTTTATCTATAGGGTAACATGGATACCCTATGGATAACATATCAGACAACATTTTTGGACATTTTTATATTATTTTGTACTATTCCAAAAAAGCAGCTTGGCTTCCACTCAGCCACTCATAAACATACTGGATGAAATGAATTGACCATAGGTGGTATTACACTTTTATCAAGCTCACTGGAATATAAGATAGTTACCTAAAACTGTCTGCAGGGGTCTCTATTTACTCAATAACCTCCGAGCCTCAGCTTTGAGGCTTATGTTAAGCTTTTCACACAGGGAATCAAACAAGCAGATGTACTACACAACAGTGATATATTAGCCTATTTGAGCCTATTAGCCTATAGCCTAATTTGTTAAATGCGCTTAACAAATACATTTGTTTGACTTGAGAATAACGATGTAGGGTTTTCCTTTGAACAATGGCACTGCTCCAGGGAGTAGGTGCTCAACTGCACTGTAGCACCAATATTCCACATCCATAGCACCATCATGCTGGACAATTTAGTAATTGTAAGGTCACCCAAATCACCCAGGTCACTCAAATGCAAAGTTAGGTGACCAATAGGTTGCTTCGAGGAAAATCTGAATAAATGCGTAGAAAGCAAACAAATGTTTCCAAACAAGGAACGATGCGACAATTAATCGAGTGCAGAAATGATTAGGGGTTTAAGAAAAATATCAATGCACTTGAGTATTATGAAATGTTTTGTGATACTGTATCAATTCTCACAACACAATACATGCTTATAATTAATAAAAATATAAATGTATCACAAAAACTTACAATTTAATTTAAAAGAATAATATTTTGTAGCAGACAGATGCAAGAAGTAGTGCTTAAGTGTTACAGGGACTGATAACTGCAAATGCAGATCCACCTGTTCAGACTGGTTTGCTAGAACACTTGTTGTTTTTTGTGTTTTAACTGTCACCATCTGTTGCTTGCTCAGTGAGAATACTTTGTTGGGTGATGTCTGTGAAGTCATGAGAATCCATATTTTAAGGAGAGGACAGGAGATCCTCAGTAACACATTGATTCTCTATAACACAGAAAATTTCAGTTGTGTTGAAAGACAATTTCAAAAGTGTCCTTCATGCCTTATCATGTAACCTATAGGCCTAAGCTCTCTGTGTAGAAAGTTCCTGAGCTTTCACTGCACCAATCTTTAATAGAGCAGTCTATCATCCTCGGTGAAAGCTCTCTGCAGTCTGACCTGAATATCTGTCTGGCTCGGCACCCTGGTGCAGCAAGATAGCTGTGTCACCTGCCAGAAGTCCATTAATGAGACACTGAGTAGTCCCTCAAATTCCTGTTGTCTGCAGGGCCGGAAGTTAACTTTTTCTGTCTCAAAACTGCAATAACTCGTAAAAGCATGTTTTACTTAACTATTTTCAATAATTATTTAGACTCTTGCAGTATAACACACCTATAAATAAGGATAGAAAAAATTGGCTTAACCACATTATTTCTGGTGGTGACTGGTCATTTTGTGCCCTGATCCTCAACAACTAGTATTGGCCTCCTTGGGAAATGAAGATGTACATGTCACTCTGCTGTGCCAAGGTTGGCAACAAACCAAAACTCGAACAAGGCAACAGATGTCAAGTCTGTATTCTATGAGGCAAACAAAATAGAAACTTAATTAAGGCATGTAAATTCACACCAAACTAGGATACCCAATTATTTTAATCATCATCTGAACCAACTCTGAAGTGGGTTTTAGCTTTGCTTGAGCCTGAACCTGATCTTTTCTCCCAGAATATTCTTTAAGTGATTTTGAACCTGTGCCCAAAAAGTTGTAAGGGGACATTTGGCATGACCCAACCATAACAATCTGGTCAAATGCCATCAGGTCTGAGCAAAAATGTCAAGCTCTTCAGCAGAATATTTCATATGGCCTTCATCAGAGCCTTTTATCTGGAAAGCAGATTTACATCCCAAAAAATATGCTAAAAGAATAGTACACTTTTTCTTTTTCCATTTTCTGAACAGTGCATTGAAAAATGCAACTACTGATATGGTCTTTACATAAATAAGTAGATTCTTTATATTCACAGAGGAGCCTCAGTAAAAACAAATCATAAAACAAACATTAAAGCTAAAACATCATACAATCATACATTCAGCAGAGCAGTCATGTCCCATTCAGGAATGTAATTCTGCTGCGACATTACTAATAATTATTAGAATTCATATTCAGTGTCCCCTCTACATGGGGAAGGACAACCAGTCATAACAACTGTGAAGCACTACAGATTGCCAGTGCCAGAGCATGACAATCACAGCTGCAGCCTTAAATGATTTCAAGCAATTTCCCTATAGCAACAATTTATTTTTTTGAATTGCAGAGCCTAAAGTACAAGTACACTGCAATACCTTTGCAACAAAGTGTTTCGTGCACTTACACCTGCTATAGTCCAGAGTCAAAATGTCAGTGTTATGAGCTACAATTCTGTATGTCACATCATAAGGAAACTTAAAATAAATGTCTTTGCCAGCTGCTTTCTTTCACCTGATTACAGTTCTCTGAAGGTCATCTACAGTGAACTGACAGAACTGGAATCAACAAGGAATCAAACTGATGGTATTACATCACATCACAAGTTTCAGAAGCCAGTGTTGATAGTAGTTAGTTAGGAGCACTAATAAGGCAGGATCTAAACATACAGTGTGCCAGGACCTGGAGAATGAGGCTCAAACTTCTGGTGTTGTTTGCATATCATACAGTAAAATGCAGGGAAAACACAACAACAGAAAAGAAAAACTTCTTACCAAGCTTTCTTGTCCTTGCAACACCAGCAAGTATCCAGATTCCACAATTGTGAGGAAAATGTTAGGTTTATTGCCATTTGCCTCAAACACCTGGTGAAAAATAGACATTGTTAGCCTGTGCAACCTGACAAGGTACATACGACTGTTCATGAGCAATAACTTAGAGAGTTCTGTTCTATAAGGTGTTGTATTACATCAGGAATGTTGGGAGTAATTACTTTTTATTATAAAATCAGTCAGATGAAATCTCTTGAACTATATATTACACCCTGTAGTGCGGCAGAGTTATGTGGGTGGAGTGTAAATACATCCAACTTGATTCTGATGAAGACTTTGGAATGTATCCTGATTACTGTACTTCTATTCCTAATAATAGAAGTACAGTAATCATATATCATATCATATGAATAATATAAGTGGACTTTAGTTTCACAGCCATCCATCCCTGTCTTCACACCGAGCATACAGCTCCTGCTTGCCATCTAGAGTCAGCTGCTGTTAATGAAAGACAAAACTACAATTGTTTATGGTTCTCTATGAGATTTTGAACAATAATATAGCAGTAAATATTTGTAAAGACACTGTAGAGTAATGGCATCCTGAACAGATAACTAGGTCAGTATCAAAAAAATAATGGCTAGTCTATTTCTTTTAATTAAAAGTCGTCTGCAAAATATCATCATTTATGATCATGTGCCATGTTGAAATGGCTCACTTTGCCTCACCCACAACCAAAAGGCAAAGAGGTATCTCATTAAGCGTTACAAGAGGCCTCTTCATTTAAGAGTGCTTTCCACCTGTAGTTCGGTTCATTTGGTCCAACCATGGAGAAAAAAATCATGTAGTGTTCATTATTAACTGTTGGTCCTGTTCCTTTTCACACTTACTTTTTATAAATAAACAAAAATAAACAAAGTTAGAAGATTAAGATATTCCCTTATTAGTCCCGCAATGGGGACATTTTCAACCTCTGCATTTAACCCATCCTTTTTACACACCTGTGAACACACCATGCCAGGCACAGGGGGCATCACATTACTGCACCAGGGGGTTAGGTGCCTTGCTCAAGGGCACCTCTGCCCCTTGACCTGTCAGTCCTAACATTCGGATCGGCGACCCTACAGCTTTTACACAAGCCCAAACGAACAGCACTCACCAGGCCAATGCACAAGTGTTCGTTTTTAACTGAACCTGTCTCTCATAGTCAGAGCTTCCTCCACAGTGCTGTGTAAGGGCTGGAGAAAGACCGAGCTGCCCCCTATTATCGTTCTGCTGTTAGGGAAAAAATATGCTGTGGCTTGTTTGAATTTTTTTATACGAATCCCAATGGTCTTGGGCAGCACTAAGCCCCTGGATGCAGCAACGGTGCCCCTGCAGAAGGAGGGAATCAACACGTGAGATACGCAACCGTCATACATGTGGAGAGTCAGACTAAACTGAGCCGAACAGGTTAGGTGTGAAAGCACATTTTGGACTTGTTGACTAGGGCTAGACTAGAATAGGACTGAGTGATAGGACCAAACTCCTCTATTCTGATCATTTAATCTCTCGACAACAATATACTTCATGAAATAGCATGTTTTCAGCCAATTCAATAAATAAACAGTCTATATGGAACAGCTGTGCTTTGTCTTCTTTGATGAGTCAAAATGCCTGTGCTGCTACTGATACTGTCCCTTTCACATTATTTTGATTAAGCTACTATATTTTCAATCTATTTCAGGAAATGTGTTTTTGTGACTTGGAAGTGCATGTGACTTTTTTGTTTTCATATCAACCGCCATGTGAGTACCAACACTGAATTTAAAACAGGTCTGGGAATCACTGCAGAACTGCTTCAAACAAAGGTCTTATCAGTCAACATGAATTCCCTCCAACATAGAGTGGAAAGTCTCTGAATTCTTTTTACAGCTCCCCAGATGAAAGCTGCTTTTCTCATTTTCACATCATGTTTAACTTAAAGTTTTGTCACTGTTGCTCAGGGAAAAAAAGCCTTTTTAGGTCATCAATTTTAGCTCCAATACCATAGATGGCATGGTTTTCTAATTTTTGACAGTTTCTACCCATAATCATTTACTGATTAAGCAAAAAATAAAATAAAAAATAGCAGTTGTAAAGCCAGATGGCAACATCTTAAAATGTATCTTTGCTCTATGGTAGCACCTAATGTATTATAATTAGAGACTTTTTTTGAATTGGCGTGGCCAAACCGTGTTGCAGTAAAGTCTTTGTTTCTATTGAAAACATTTGTCAACAGACTTGAGTGGTCTTTCATATCCTGCTTGCCCAGATTTGCAATTATTAACAGATTTCCTGCATTTGGTATTACATGACACCATGTCCCCGTTACAGAAATAAGTTTCAACAAACTGAGTCGAACCCTGAACTCTGAGTTGATTTAACCTCAGATGGGAAACTCTGAGTTTCCGGTTCCAGAACAGCTGATTTGAGGTCGTTCAATAAACTCAGAGAAGGTACACTATGAATTAAGCACGTGCACCACAAATATAAAAAGGCAGCATTAATAGATCTGCGATATTATGATTCACCATGGCAACAGGTAAATAAAAGACCGAGCTTCCATTTTAATCCATGCAGTGGAGAGAGATATATGATGACTGTAGATAACCGATAGGCAATGTGGACTGTATGTATCAAAAAGGTTCTGAGTTGGAGAATGTTTAAATAAGTTTTAAACAAGTTTTATGCAGTAATTTAGAGACTGAAGCCACTTCCCTTAATGGATTATGAAGAGGTGAATCTGACTGTAGAGGGCTTTTTGGCTGTAGTTGATATTAAGCTTTAAATATTTGTTCAGCTTTAATTTGAAGGGGACAAAACACAGGCGCCAGCAACTGAAGATGAAATATAAGAAAGACTTTGAGACATGATTGTGAGCTTACACTGATCCAGTTGTAACGTGTTTGATAATGTGGGGGTTAAAATACAGCAGATTTGATATTTTTGACATCTACATCATTCACTGGCCGTATTTTAGATATTTCAAAAATGTAGTTAAATCAGTTTCAGACGGCCTACACAGCTTGATAAAAAACATTCTGCCACTGCTGCACCTCAGAAATATAATATATATAACCTGCTTCATATAATCATCAATATAATCTTTAATATTTTAAGAATCATGTTCCATCAGTGTGACCAGTCACATCATGAGTAATAGAGATGGGACTTTCTTTTTCATTATACATTGATCTTGCTTATCTAAAAATGTATATAGATTTTTTCAATATAAATTGAAATGACACATTAAATTATTTAGTGGAAGTGCTGTAACAGACTGGCAGCTGTCTGTGTGCGTAGAGACTGTATACAAAGCACAGAGTCAAGGTGTTAAACTAAAAAAAATAAATGATAGAATTTACACACAGATGCAAACATAATAATTTGCATTTATTCTGCAGTGTACACTGTCACGTCTAACTTTAATCCTAAGAATTAGAAAACACGTTTTAATTTGTGCAGTTTATTGTGCAGCAGACAGAACATTATGTTCGTGGCGGATTAATAGAATGCGCTTTAAACCGCGTTTAGCGTTAGTTGTTGTGAGGGCACAGAATGGAGGTACACACTGGGGCCTGCATCCTGGCAAACCGGTTGACCGTCCAACTATGTTGATAAAACATAAAATATATAATCCGTCTGAATTCATATATGTGCTTTGTTATAATAATCCAATACATGGTAGCTGCCACATTATGGTTAGTTGGGATGATGGCCAGCGAACGTTAGATACTGCAAATTTACAAGAACGTTAGCTTAATGCTAATAGGAAAACAAGCAAATTTTAGCGAGCTCGCATGTCATCCTTCAATAACTTTTCAGTAAATATCAGTTACCTTCCAAGGCTTTCCCTGTTTAGATCCTGGGAGGAAACGCCCATAGCGTTTTAATTTCCATGCCTGACTTGTGGCCATTTCCAGGAGTTTGTTGTCGATACTTTTCTGAACAAACAACTGACGTGCTAACAAACAGAGTGAGGAGGCAAACCGGTGTTACGGATGAAATCGTGACCATGTTATTTGGCGACTATCACTTTTCGTCTGTGATTACCATGACAACCGCTGTTGGACGCACCGTTTACCCTTTACGTTTAAAGGACCGAATAGCTCATTTACGTGGTACATCTTTACTCAAACATAATTTATTGAATAACAATGATTTTAACTTTTTAATGAAAAAAACAAAGGAGGGCAGTCACAAATTGTTGTCCTGTTTTCAACACCTTCCTTAGCTATGTCAACCACGGACGCATTAGGCTGAAAGTCGCAAGTTAGCAGGCTCACACTCACAATCCATTACACCGGGTTGAGTGTTGGGTGCGTTCACACGCCTGTTTTACCATGAAAATGCCCTGAACTAGATTGATAGACAGACAGTTGGAATTCATGTTTTGTTTTCTATTCTATATATTCAAGCTTTTAAAAAAAGTGTTATTTATTTTCTAATTAAAGATAAGAAATGTTATGTCACTATGTCCAGCCCCTCAAATGCAGATTGGCAAATCTTCAGCTGGCTCTCCACAGATTTATGGCAACTCTTCAGATTTTCTAGTGTTATGGTATAGGGATACTCATTACACGCATACATGCACTTCTGAACTCTGTTAGTGCCACTGAAACATATAACCTACTTCTCTATTTTCTGAAATCAACTTTCATAAAATGATTGCCCTGCAGGCAAATATAGCCTTCTCACTCTAGTTGTTTTAGTTAAGTTGTGTTCGGACAAAGATGGAATATTATGCTGCTTACTATACCAAGGCAATAACTGCTGTGGTATTATGTGTTTAAAAAAGATGACTGATTGCAAACATGAACAAAGAAGTATTTTCTGGGTAGAAGATACAAAATAAAACTCTCAAGGGGGAGACCACACCTGGATTGTCAATTAGTGGAACAGTAGTGAGGCTGAGGCCAAGATGGTTTCGTGAGTTTGAAAAAAATAAATCTATATAACTTCTAAATATGTAAGCTTTGTAGGAAATAAGCCACAGGTTGCCATCTTTGTTTGGTTTAAAGAACTTGAGGAAACACCTGAACATTTTTGTTTTCAGCTGCATGGAGAAGTTTTTTCAGAGTGGTTAAGTTCTGTTAAATGAGCTGTGCTTTTCAAAGTTTTAGTTAATGTTTGAGAACCACATTTACCACATTTAAATATAACACAAACAAACAATCCTGATACAGATGCCTAAGATTAGAATTTTTATTGTCAACAAGACACTTTCTGTGTGCAACATTTGACAGTTAAAAATCAGCTTGTCTCTGCTCTCTGGTGGTCAAACTAAGGTGACACTGTTTCCAAACATACCTTAAACCTTGTTTGTAATTTCAGCTCTGCAGTTTTCTTTTTACTCATCATCCAACATACACCAATATCTATATCTTATCTCTACTTTTGTAATCTTAATTTATTTCACTACAGTCCTGAAATGTTTTTGTTCCAAAGCACTTTGTAAGTTTGTCTTAAAATATGCTGCATAAATAAGGTTTATTATTATTATTATTATTATTATTTTTTTTTTTTTATTATTAGTCATAATTAGAAACCTTATGCTNNNNATTATTATTATTATTATTATTATTATTATTTATTTATTTTTTTTTTTTAATTATTAGTCATAATTAGAAACCTTATGCTGACCAATTTGTTGGTTTAGGCATCTCCATTACATGTCTGCAAGTCAAGCTCAAACTGTTGTCTTCCCAGATCCAGCTGCTAACTTGACTAACAAGAGAGGCACAGAACAGGTAGGACATAAGACAAGACAGTTAAAAAAGGTAATTGGTGCTCAAAGAATATCACAGCAAACTGAATAAATCAAATGTGTGATCACTCACGAGACCACAGCGTTGTCTCTGAACAATACTGTCAGAACGTTCTGACTGACAAATCTTATTGGATAATGCAGTCATTGATCGGTATGGTATCCCACTGTAAAATTTCACTAACACTGGATTTTTCAGGCTGCTATTCTGATATGATAATAGAACTTTGAAAATCTGGTAGGACAATACTTTATTACATGAACACATAACAAAAATTGTACCCTTTATTTTGATGTATTTTGCATGTAATGTAATGTTTCTTCAGCCCTGGCAGTGCAGTTTTTTGTTTCATATCTGCAGTTAACTAATGAGCCAATGCAGCTACTGGTCAGGCTCTACATATGATGACCACAAGCTCCCGGGCCAGCTTGGTGTACTCTTTGTTATTGAGGTGCCTGGACCATTTTTATTGCTACCCAACAGTAGCTTTTGTTTACCTGTTTTTCTCTGGCAAGGAACTCATTCATCTTTTAAATGGGGAGCCAACATGACATTATACAAAAATACTTGGGGGCATTGTTTATTAATGACATAAACACAGGGTGCTTCTGGTGCTTCCTTTTTTACACTCATGTGGTCAGTGTAATTATTTTGGGGATAAATGATGGTGTAGATAAAGACCTTTAAACGTTGAATATACAGAATGTTTTGAAATTAAGCCATGAGATTAGATGGTCTGCAGAAATGAAAAGGAAACAAGGTAAATGGCTACTCATCTGATTGTAAGTCATAACTCTATTTTTCTAAAGACAGTTTGTTTATTATGAACCTAGAGAGGATGAAAATATGTCAGATTTCTGAAGTATTTTTTATCAATTTTAGCAGTATAGACGATGTGTTGTGGCACCATCTGTAATAGATATTTATTGTGAATTATAAACCCATAATTGGACAAAGAAAAATCAATATATAGAATAATATATATTTATTAGTTTAAGAGGTCACTCGCATACAATATGGGAGCCAAAACTCCTTTTGCCAAATTCCAGACAGCCTATATTCCAGCTTCGACTGCATTTGTGTGCGCAAATTACGCAGCGGATCAGACTGATAATAGGATCGCAAACAGGCTGCTTGGTTTTTTCCAAGTGTAGCCCACAGCAGGGCTGAACAATGGGCTCGCATTGCCTACCTGTAGCCTGAACTTAAGAGAACAGGAGAGCGTTTTAAGAATGGGAAGAGCATTCCCCTTTAAACAAGGTGGGCTGAGCTTATTTGCAGTTCTCGCTCCTATGGCAACCCAATAGATCAGCATCATGAATATTCACAATTCGCCAAAACGCACCATGACTATGGATCTGTGATGTCAGCGGTCCCTGGAATGCTCTACTGTATTTTTGCATGATCGTGTCGCGTTGTTTGATGGCAGCTGGCAAAGACATCTGGTGAAAAGAGCATCTTTCGTCGTGCATGACCTTTCCCTCGTCTCTGTATCACCGTCCGTCGGCACGTCTCTCACATGTCACGCTAAGGTGACTTTCAAGCAGTTTTTTCCACTTTTGCGCACAATGTCGGAACGGCACAAAGATGTTCATCGGGGACGCAGTGGCCAAGCGGACCGCCCAGGCTGTGCGTGAGGACATATGCAAACTGTCAGGTAGTCTAATTATGAGAAAGAGTGTCTCTCATCTGTTTCAGCAGAGCCACGGCGGTCCATGTCATGTGCAGCAGGCTTTCAGGGATTCAGATTAGCTCCAGACTGATCGCTCTCACAAACAGATAGGGAGCGCGGGGCTGGTGGGCAACAATCGTTACTATACAGCCTAACGACCTGGATTTCTTTTATTTTCTCCACTAAGTCCCAATGTCATAATGGACAGGTTGCACTCCTCCATGCGTAAAAGGCTCTACAGTTTGCCACAGCACATTGGACAGAAAGCATCTATAATGGGCGAAGGAGAAGACGCAGACAAGGACACCCGGAGGAAGAGTCTCAGGATGAAGCCTCTACCGTCACCGTCGCCGACCTCTGGGGGAAGCTGCAAAGGCATCGGGGAGACCAAAAGTGGGGAGTCTGTGATCATGGAGACGGACATGGGGAGACAGATGAAGACCAGCTCGAACGGAGATTGTCGGAGATTTCGAGGCAGCCTCTCGTCCATCACAAGTCGCCATGTGCACGACTCTGACTCGGCGGAGGAGAGGCGCCTCATCACCGACGGGGATGTCACCCCGAGCGAGGAGAGCCCCCCCGGAGCCATCGGTGATGGGCCGCCGGATCAAGGCGCGCAAGAGGCCAGCGGCGGCGGCGGTACCCAGAAAGATTCCCCAGACCAGCAGTCAGGGTTTATAAAGTTGGATGGCATTGATCAAATTCTGCCGGACGACGAGAGATTATATCAAGCTGGGTTCATACACAGACAGTTTGGGGCAATGCTTCAACCAGGGGTCAACAAGTTCTCCCTGAGGATGTTTGGAAGTGAGAAGGCGGTTGAACGGGAACAAGAGCGGGTTAAATCCGCCGGATTTTGGATAATTCACCCGTACAGTGATTTCAGGTAAATTTAGACCCCTCATACTCGTGCTCTCCAAACAACAAAAGGTTTGGGATGAAGCATCACGTTGACGTCGATGCCTTTCACATGGCCAGATGTTTTTCTCAGCGTGTTTATCATTTATACAGGCATGCATCAGCTCCAGAGCAGCCTACTCATTGTTTTCTTTAGCTTCAAAGCACCTGTAACACCTATCACATCCATTCACTTTGAAAGATAACATATTACCAAAGTATAATCATCATCAATATGGCTTTATAAAAGTCCTAACAATTTACTAATTAGTTAATGGATTAATAAGGATTTTTCAGTGCCATAACACAGTTTAAGAATTCAATTCATTAGTTTTAGGTTAAGGACATATTAACCAGAGGGCATGTAGATACTATTGTGTTATGGTGCTACGCACAGATAACACAACCTTTGCTAATTAGGCCAGTTGAAATATCTTTAGCAGATGCAAGCCAAATGCATAATTGAAGCCCTTTAGTGTTTTCTTCTTTATCTGAGAAAACTTAATAAGGGTTAGTGATGAGGCCTTCACTTCACATTGCCTTTACAGGCTTACACGTTGATTTTCTTAGTCTTCTTTTATACATGGAATTAAGTCATTTTATTTATTTTGATTAATAATTAAAGTTCTAAAGCAATTTTGAAACGATCTGCACATTGTGTGTCTGCATTTGAAAATGTTGTCTGCACTCATGACACACTGCAGCTGTAAAACTGAACAGAGAAAGTGTACGAGCACTCTTTTGTTGGTCTACAGTTTCCTGTCTGTTGTTAGTGCCCTTGAGTTTGTTATTGGCCATATGCATCCGATTCATGGCCACATGGAGGCTCTTAACTGCTAAGCAAGACTAGATTCAGGGCCCCTATCCGCTCTTTTAGGATGCTAGAATGGTTGTCACAATGCTATTGAACAACTAGTGATATTTAACAATTTCATTTAAATGTGTACACATGCATATGGCCTTTGTAGCGTCAAGCAAGTGCCAGGGAGCTGTTTGTGTACACTCTATTGCCAAAATAATAATACTGCTCCATACCCCATACTACACATTATACACACTATATTAAAAGTGTTCATATAATTTGCTTCCTTCAACCTATCCAATTAAATCAAACTTGAAAAAATAAATTACACCTATTTTTAAGTAGGTAATGCCCCTAACACATTTTCTTCTAGCTTAATAATTCAGGTAAAACAGTTTCATTACTGGCTGTGTCAGCCTTGGCATTTAGTGCACATATGCACTTATCATTTAAATCATGTGGAAACATCTGCGTTGCTGTAAAATTATATGGAGCAATAACGTCACTGTTACACACACTGTATTTCTCCTTGCTTGTGACATTGAATGTTGTCTAGCCTGCCTGGTGTTTGATTGGCTTTGATGGTGTAATGGCATGTTATATAGAAACTCACTTACCACAAAAGTGTGTTTCTCTACCTCAAGAACAAGATGTCTGACTTTGAGAGACATGTGAGTTGTAGTGCGAGTTGCTCACAGGCCCGGGGTGTCAGTGGAAAAGGCTAAATAAGACTCTGCCTAGAATAGAAAACAGACACATTTATCTGCCTGTTTATCCTCGGAGAAGGGACAAGTGTGGTGGCTAACATTTGTTTTAGACTTTACAATTGACTCATTCGTCAGCTGTCTTCAGCTGGCATGAATTTTTATTTTTTATTTGAATTGATTGTGTGTGTAAAAGAGATATATGTACATGAGCAATGCAGATATATTGGTCTGCAAATATTATTGGCCATATCATAGATATATCAATATGCAGCAATATGGACATATATGTTGTCCGATATGAACACTTTTTTAATGGAACATATAATGTGAAAACAGTGATGTTAGAAATGGTGTCACATAGTTTGTCCAGCCCCAAGTCTAGAGCACTGGACACATTTTTTTTTCTCACCTACACATAGTTACCAATTAACAGGCAACAGGCAGTAAGGTGTGGGACTACGTCTTTAAAGATGGTAATGTAGGGGACAATGTAATATATTTCAGTCAAAATGATATTGTTTAATTCCATGAAATATTCTTTACAAGTATTTGTTTAGGAAAACAGCCTTCTGAGTATGTTTGCACAGTCATATTTGTGCTAAATTGATGCACAATCCTCATAGAAAAGGTCTATTTTCATTCCAGCTCAAAAATGTATTATATCGGCTGCTATATGAGCAAACTGTGAATTTTTTCCCTTCTATTGGTCCCAAAAATCTCATATCAATTGGGCTCTTACATACATATATTAATTCATAGCAAAGATAGAATTCTTGTGCGTTTATTTATTTGATTCAGGTGCAACCTGACCCACGTGATCAACTGTTTGTTTGGTGTTTCCAATCTGTGATCTGGTTAATTTTGCCTTAAGAAACAAATGTCCATCTCTGTAGTATTTTGCGAGCATCTGATCAGGCAAGACATGTAAATAAGTGCAAGCCTATCCCAGGCATCTCAAGCACAATGTCAGAGAACTAGTAATGCACCGACTGTGCACTTCTGGCCCAATATTGATACCAATGTTCAGTATAAGCATTTGAAATAATCATTTGAATCATAAAAACCTTCATTAAAAAGAATATAACTGAACTGTTTTGAACTATTTTGTCGGGGTCTGACCGCATATGACCAACACAACATTTAGCCAGCACAAAATTGACATCAGATAAACATGTGCTGCTGCCATTAGTGAATATCATCTTATTTGGCGATAGGTTAATGGTGAATAATTTGAGGTACCGATGTCCGGCTGATATGTTAGTGCATACCCACCATTCATTCATTCATTTTCTGTAACACTTATCCAAACCCGGCTCGCGGGGGGCCGGAGCTCATCCCAGATGCATTGGGCTAGAGACTATATTATGGAAATACACTTAAACACTGATTAGCAATCCCTATTTTCAAACCCTTGATCAGACAGGTCATCATGAGGAAGTGAGACATGTATTAGACAGTTTGCCATTTTTTGTAACGCCCCTCCTAGCTGGTTGTGTTTCCTCTGACCCTCTCTGCTCTCTTACTCACTGTGTTAAATGTCATGAGGAAGGGTGATTTGGGGCTTGGGGAGACTGTCCTGATACTGAAAGGTCACAGATTTGGCACCAGTCATCAGTTTTGAAGTGTCTTTGAGCAAGATGCTGAAACAGGGGCTCCACACTGCACTGAAATAGATGAGCGTGTGACTCTCTCAGTGAGATGCACCAGAAATAAATAGATAAATGAAAATGCACTGAGAGAGAAGTGCTTTAAAAAATGAGGTTAGCCACCCACTTGTTTCGTGGTTTGAGGGTGGATACTGTATATTACCATAATTAAACATTTTGCCGATCTGAGAGCAGTTTGCTTGTGGTTCAATCACTCAACACTATGATTACATAATCACCCAACTCTACAATTAAAACCACAGATGTAGCAGGGGAGGGAAAGTATCGAGCTGGCGAACTCTGCATGAGAGAAGATTGTTGTACATTTCTTTGTGACTAACATGAAAAAGACAAAGCATACATAAACTCCTTAATTCACAACTAGTTTAAAGGAGAATGGCCCATAACTGAAGAAAGTCAACACCTATTTTATGTTTTTATCAGTATTAAAATGCCTAAAATAATATTTGAAATGTGAGATGGAGCAAAAGAATATATCATGCCAGTTAGCACAGCCTGTTGAGATGATGTACAGCTAGTGTTTTGTATTTAATGAACTGAAGGAGAAACGTGATATTTGGACGCCTACGTCCTCCAGAATCAGGATCAGAGACAGGACAAGATGGCTGTAATTAAAGTACACACGGAGATGAGGGGGGACCTTTTAATGGGCCTGGAGAAGAGAAGGGTCTCTGTGACTAAAAGTTTTATTCTCATGTCTGCATCAAAGCTTTTGGCACTATAAGCTCAAATTAGAGTGTCACAAGGAATCACATAGTCATCACTGCGCCGGAATTCAGCAAAATCTCCTCTTGTCAAGTATTGTATAACGCTAAGAAGCAAGGGAGGAGCAATATCTCGCAAGGGAAAAAGACGGATTAAAAATGGCATCATAATCCAATCTACAGCCTCATTTCCAGATCCAAAGCTGAACAGCACTCCTTCGATTCTGAACAAGCATATCCCAGTGAGCAGCTGTGGTCAGTTAACCAGAGGGTAGAATCCTCAACGGCGAAAAAAAAAGGAGGCACGCGTTCCTACAAAATGACTCATTCATATGGAGTCTATTAAATAAGGACGAATATTACTGTCCTTTAGTCCATGCTGACCATGAAATATCTGTGGGGGTTTAAAAGGATTGTCGGACAATACATATGATTGGTGTTGAGATTACTGCCCCCTCTGCCCTGCTGCTCACTGGATGCTTCTGTTTGATTTCTGATCGACCCTGCTAGCTTTCTCATCACCATCATGAAAATGTGACTGTGAAAATGCTTAAAAGACGCCGTACCGTAAACCGTGCTGAGACCTATCAATGCCACATGTCCTTGGTGATAAATAGAGACTGATAAAAGTTGTATAATGCTTATCGCCCCTTTTGAAGATAATAGAATATTTCAATGCTTGATTGACAAAATGATGCACATTCCACACAATGGATCCTCTAGGCTATCTGTGCATGATGAAAACCAGGAGATTTCTTTAACCTGTTTCTATAGAGCCCTTTGAGTGGATTCTATCAATGCAGCAGCATTGTGCACAGTTCTAAACAAATGACGCGGCGCAATATTAGAAGGCAGCCCTCTGATCGTCAAGTGCCTTTTAATTATCTTGTGATTCAGAGCCCAGAGGACACATCTGTTGGAAAGTCTTCCACATTTCCCTGGAGAGATCGAAAAGAAGGTGTTGCCCATTAGAACTTTTTTTTTTTTTGACACTGAAGGCTCTATTAATCCCCCATTTCTCCTTTAGAACCGCGTTGCCAACACTATCAGAGAGGGGGGTCGGCTGTCCTGCAGTTTCTGTCAATCAGTTAAATCCCTTTGCAACAGTCAGGCGAATCCTTCCATCCCCTCTGCAAAGTCCACTTTTTCAACAGCCTTTTATTCCTCCCGCACATCCAGTTCTGTTTCCCAGAAGACACTTACCTAGACAGTGGCAAAAATAAATCCTCTGAAAAGACATCTTACAATTTTGCTCCTGTTATTTTTTATTTTTTTGCAGAGAATACATTAAAGAGAAGTAGAGCAGATGTAGTCACCGATGTGCATATTAAAGCTGTGATATAGTTAAAGGGAAGTAAGTTTTAGGCAAAGTGTTGACTAAATGAAAATGTGCCTGTGTTCCTGAAAGTGCTTATGTCACCTATTAATTCAAACAGATTCTGATTTGATGTTTCATTCTCTTGCTACAGTGAGTCATCCATTAGCCCAAATAGAAAAACATTCTTGTCGGACAACTTCTGACAGTAACATAGTTGTGTTGACTTTTGCATGTTTGCATAAGACTGAAATAGTAAGGAAAAGCCAAGTGTACTTGGTAAGAATAAAGAGGGAATGGTAGCTGTGCTACCTGTGCTTAGCCTGATCTTGTATTTTGTGGAGAATCTGGGGGGAAATAAATCTCGTGCTTATTATTCCCTTGAAGAATTTCAGATATTTGAATACTGCACAAAATGTGCACCAGTCCTTATCGAACATTAGCAGCCACTAACAGCTACAGCCTTTTTGTGGAAGATACAGTACTCTTACTGTACTGGAGTGTGTTCTTGTGTATCCATGTGTATCATGTTTGTGAGCGTATGGGATCAGATTCAATAACAGCGTTCTCTCTTTCAGTCAGGTTGATTACGGTTGATTTGAGAGTATGTTGTGCTATCGATTTGTTTGGGTCTTGTGAGGCTTCTACCTTTCCATCGGTGGATTTATTGAAAAATGAGATGGAGAGACATACACGGCTGCTGCCATTGAGATTTATCTTTGCGAGGCAGTGGCGGCAGGAGTCAGTCTGGGTGAGAGTTACACAAAGGTCAAGGTGAGACGCTGGAGCTGCAAATGTAAATCCTTGCCACAATAAACAGTTTTTGACTTTTTCTTCATCTTTGTGATTATGATTGCAAGCCATATAAGATCAAAATAAATCAAAGATGCATAAATTAAGCCCAGACTGTCCCCGCGTGGACCATGCCTAATTGTCTTACACTGTAGTGCTAATCTGCATGGGAAGGCAGAGAGAGAAAAAAAAGTGTTTCAACACTACATAGGATGAATGACAGTCTATTCCTTTTGGTCTCCATTAAATAATTCCTCCTTTAATTTAGTGAGGGTAAAACATGGGGATTACAGATGGTTCTGGCTGGGCCTGAAAGTGGGGTAATCAAAATAGGCTGCTGTGCTCATCCACGAATATTAGGAGCCAAGAGATTATTACAGCACAATTTATTTAATGGAGGGAGCCCAGGGATGATGTGCGTGGCCGGTGGGTGGAAGGTTGCCTGTCATAGTGGCAGAATGATTGAACGGTACCGCGTGACCTCGCCAAGCACACTTGTGTGGGAGTGTGAAATCAGGACATGAGATCACAACTGTAAAAGAATGGCCTTTTTTTTTCTCTTCCCTTTTTTTTGCATGTCAGTGTTTTCCTCCCCCTCCTCCTGATATGTCATTTAATTCAGCTTTATGTATTAGGCAGAGAGCTGAGTTTAACCTTGGCGAAGTGATGGTAATCTCGAGGTGAGATTAAATTGATTGATTGGACATCATATACATTTTGAAAATGGGAAAGCCTGTTGGAAGCATTTTCTGTTAAGTGCTGTCACCCAGCTGGTATGCTTGATGTATTTTAGTCACCTGACAAATGTAATGTCGCGTGTCCTTCCTGCACCACCATCCTCTGCACTGCAACATCAATTTATAATCTCTCCAGTTGGATACACAACACTAGTCGGCCAAGAGTTTTTTCCCCTTTAACACATTTCAGTGTCAAATTTATTTCTCCTGCCACTGGACAGATGTGATTATTGCCCCACTGACCAGAGGTAAATATGTCAGCTTCACTTATCTCAACAAGGCAGGGTGGATGATGGTGGAGATACGTATGGGAAATATATATTTGAACAAATTATCACCTTATAGTCACATTTGAAATACCTTGTGTGCGACATTAGAGACCTTTGTTGACCTTTCTGTAGTCCTGTTCATACATTGTGCTTTTGGCTATGCTATGACATCATTTTAGTCCTGGTTTAGAAAAGAGAGAAGCTAAAAAAATATATTAAGAGTACCCACTCTTATCTGCTCAACACATCCTGAAAGGTAATTTGTATGATATCTAAGAAAATATGCCAGGGGATGATCGCTGTTTTAAGCATGTTGTTCATTTTGTGAAACAGAACTATTTTGTAATGATTAGGGACCAAAACTACTTATTTAAGTTTAGGGAAAAGGGCAAGGTGAGGGTTATAAAAAAACTACTTTCATAAATAACTTCCAAAAGAACAAGAACAGGACACAAACGTTGCTCTCCTGTCTATAGGTAGAGCGCCGGGGTTTGTTTGATCTGTTTGCTCTCCCTCTGCCCACTCACACTATAGAGATCTGTAGCATCATTTGTTTTCCAGAGGGCCATACTGAATAAGACAGGGGCCACACATTGGAATTAAAACGTTAAACATTGTGCTAAATTATATTAAACTACATGACATACGGAAAACATGGCAGATTATTTTTCTGTGTCAAACAGTTATTCTCATATTTACAATTTATGAACAGACACATTGTCATGAATACATTAATGTCTGTTCTGTTGCGAAAGAAATATAGCTGTGAGGTATTTATGACTGACACCATATCTCACCAATGTAATTTAGCCTAATGGGAACAATTCAATTCAGGACCATCAAACTCATGTCTGATTTTGAAGTACACAGACAGATGATAAATGTTTATCCATCAACCTGCGGTGGTGTTTCTGTCAGTGTGGCAGATTGACACATGCAGGGTAGCCAACGTTACATTAGTTAGGCTATGTTAGTTACATTAGTATATCAATAGACATCCCCCTTTAAGTTAAATAGCAGGACTCATTATAGTCAGTCGTGTCTGGATTCATTAACATAATGCTGCGTTTGATTGATGGCGGAGGGCTGTTTTCCTTTGAGGTCGTCTTGGGCTGGATTGAGATGGTTCAAGGGCCGGGGTAATATATTGCCCAAGTGTGAGCTATAGGGTTATCAGAGACAATTTCAAAGGAAATCCACATTTCAGTGGATTTGTTTTTTGTAACAAATACAATATACCATTCACAAGAACAACTGGTGCACTTAGCTCATGCAGCGGAGAAAACGGGTTACAGCAGGACACTGAAGTTACCAGTGATGCTTTACTGTATGCGTTTGTTTTGGCCTGTGGCACAGTAACAATTGTTTTCTTAAAAAACAGGCCTTCTGGTTATAAAATCTAATTTTACACACTGACTTTTAATTTCAAGCTGACATTAGACATGTAATCAGCACTGGACAAAAAACAATCAACATCAACAGAGATTATACAGCAGGTGTAATCTTCCAATGATACCCAAGAGGGCATTCTTTACTTTGATTACGGGTGCTGCAGGGATTCAGCCTCCTGCTTCACCAACTGGCTGATAACCATGCTAAAGAATTGTGTAGTTGTTGTTATTGCTTTAACCCATGTGTAGTGACTGAAGATTGTATTGCACATAAGAAAATAAAGACTTTCAAAAGAAAAATTACTTCAATCAAGAAAGCACAGCATGCTGTTTTTTTCTAAGAATTTTCAGCATGGTTGGAATAAATAATTAAGATTGCTTTGGTTAAAATACCTCCTGTATGCTATTGATTCTCTCTGATGTCTTCTATTCAGCGTCCAGGCACGATATTCACACATAGACCTGAGTGAAATAACGTTTGGAACTACCGTTCTTGGTTTTTGTTCATTTTAGGAGCCAGATGGCTTAAGTTTGCTCATTCCAACAAGAGTCACATTATAAGACAGCCAGTACACCACTGCTTTTGACCTGGGACACAAATGGCTTGATATATGAAAGCACACCTTATACAGATTGTAATATATAATATTTTGGCCCTGATTTGGCTTTCAGCTGGAGAACAGTGGTTTGCTGTGAGAGTGCTTTGTTTAAGAAATACTCATTTGTAATGCATGGTTTGTGTAATAGAGTGACCAAATCTCCACTTCCCTCTTGTTGACCTCTGCATGCATACTGCAGCCCAAGCCTCCTCACACAGATTCTGCTATATCCAGTGCATACAGGTTGACCTTTTCAGCCCTGCCTGCGTCCCAGGTGGATTCTCACACCTCCTGTTTCTCTGAAATTGGATTGCTTTTTTCCTATCAGCCTCGATAGGACATGGCCAAGATGTCAAACTAGCACTGTTTCAGAAGGTGGAAGCAATAGGAGATAGATTAAAAATGTACTTACATTTAATGTAAGTCAGCTTCTCAGACAAGTTCTATTAAGTTTGGAGTCCATTAGCAACATGTTCCAGAAACAACATACCAGGAACCTTTTTAGGAGCATATTTAAAGTCAGGGTTAAGCAAAAATATATGTGATCTAAGCTGTCCACACCACAGAAAAATGTTTGATTAAATACCAGCCAAATTTCGACTGCATGGACCAGGATTTAGGAGGACATTTTCAGGGTGTGTTTTCCCCTAAAAAGCCCAGGTCAGAGGGTAATTCTCTCTGAAAGTACAGGAACTTTCTGCATGGGATATGCAGGGATGACGGTCATTGATTGGTCAGACGCAGACAGCACAGCTGCTTCAACAGGAGAATTATAGTATTGAATTTGTACCATTTTAGTTAGAGGTAGTAAAGTTTAAAGAAAAAAAGAAAAAGAGGGTGATCACACGGGTGAGCTCTTTTAAGAGTAAGATAATGTATCAGAAATAAAACATTATTTTCTGATTGTTTCACAGCAGTTCACAAATTACAAATGAGACAGATGCTCTTTGTTTCATTTTCTTCCTCTGCATTTCACATCCAACATGCATAAGTCACGTTAAATACTAATCCGGAGTAAATGTCTTTTCATTGAGACAAAACCTAGGATTGGTTCTCTCTTTAATTTGTTTTTCAGATAAACACTGAAGTATGGTAGCATGGTAACATTACCAGGTTGAAACACAACTCATGTGTCACAAAAGGAGATAGCCTTGTGCCAAGACTGTCATTTCGTTCTTCTACATCTCCTCATCATCTTTCTGTTACTATTAC
The DNA here is from genome assembly GCA_903364295.1 of Serranus cabrilla. Classification (NCBI taxonomy): domain Eukaryota; kingdom Metazoa; phylum Chordata; class Actinopteri; order Perciformes; family Serranidae; genus Serranus; species Serranus cabrilla. Next base: position 888,934 of record CAFUXE010001691.1, on the reverse strand, counting down.
CTTTCCATGATCCCATTGCTCATATCTAATTGTCGAGCTATCTGTGTGGAACAGGAGGACGGTATTTTCTTAGGCAACCTCTTGAGGTGTACTCTGTAAGAATGTATAGAAGTCTAAAGCGCTTTGGGAACAGTGGGGTTTCCACTCAGAGAGGACCAGAGTCCAGTGCGCTGAATGAAGAACTCTGTGTGTGGCTGGCGTGATTCACAGGAAACACTTCCCTTGGATCAATGTGTTTGGCCTGGCCCTGCCACACGCTGCGTGTCTCGAAGACTCAGACAAATGGCTGTATTATGAGACATGCAGTAGTGAGAGACAGATTGTTCCCTCTCTCCAGCTATTGGGGAGACTCCTGATTTATCTTCTCCATCTCCATAGTCGATAGCATGTCCTCGTTTTGCCCACACCAGTTTTGGTTGTACTAAGTTACCCAGTGTTTGATTGAAGAGAGAGGCAGCAGCAAAGCCGGTGTGCATAAATCCAACCCTGACCCTGTTTAGCATGTACAATCGAGAAATTATAGAGCTAACAAATAAACATGATAAATCCTGCCCTGTTTGGTTTAACAGTCAGATAAGCCTCCGCTTTTGCTTACTCACGCAGACCAGCAAAAATCAGCTAAACTGCATCTCCTTTCCAATTTGATTTGATTTCATGCTCCGAGTGTCTTCTTAGTGAGGCTTTTCCATCAGCTTTAAGCTGTATTAATTTTGGTTTCATTCACCTCTACTTTTGTGTAATGTGGCTCAAAACAACAGTGTGGGAAAAAAAAGTAAGGACCCCTATTTGCAGTAGACCATGCTGACGTAGAAATCTCCTCATACACTTCCCTCTCTGCAAAGAGAGTTTCTTTTTCTCTCACTGTTTCCACATTTTCTCTCCCCTTATGTTTTTTTCCCCTTTTCTATCCTATCTCTCCTTGTCACTCTTTGACCCTAGATCACCGTTTTGGAGATGGAAAGAAAAGGCTTTCATTGTGGCTGCTCCATTTGCTGATTACAGCACCTGAAGTGGTGAAGATAATGGCCTGGTACTGGTGCAGCCCAGTACTCGGGCATGAGGTGACGCTGTACAGTGTGACCAGCTCCTGGTATTATAGACATTACATTATCTTAGCACTTCATCTATGTTAAGAGAAAGCCCATTGCTCCATCTCTCCCTGTCTCTGGCTCGCTCCTGTCTAACAGGGCGGTGAGGGGGGGACATTGGCCAGAGCTTCCTCTGTCACACTCTGTGTCTGGCTGACAGGGGACCCTTTGACATGACCCTAAGGACCTTGGGGGAGATAACAAGGCATCATGATAAAACACAGATGCAATTAGTGGCAGGATGACAGTCCACAAAGCTGGAGTGTGGATACTGGCACATGCTAGTAGGATAAGTGCATGCTGATAGAACCAGCTGGAGAGCTTTGTGTCCTCCCAGTGTCTTCTATAGCACAGCCCTGCCACTCACCACCCCTCCATTTTTTCCTCACAGAGGGCATATTTATTTTGTGACCGCAGTCTACCTGTATACAGGTTTTTCCCTCTGAGCAGATAGGTGGCAGGTTGCGCTCTGGAAGGCTGTGAAGGACTCTGCAGAAACAAGGACAGGGATACTGAATAGCCACTAGTGGCGCTCAGAAAGGCCTCTCCAGAAGCAGCTGAAAAAATAAAAAAGCAACCCCGCTGGTGTGGAAAGGGGACAGACTTGGCTCCTTCAGAGCATTCTTCTCAGTGAGCTCCCTGATTACATCTGGTCAGTTTGCAAAGTGGCTTTGGTGATTTCATGATTTAGTCAGAGCTCCTAAGTGCACACTTCTGAGCTATTCAAACATCAGGGCAAGTTTAGGCTGGACTTATTTCAATGAGTGGATCTGGGGCATATTCCTGAGTGTCTGGGATGGACAATCAGGCATTGAGAGAGTTTCCCTGAGATGGTTAGCCTGGCACTGGACCTGTGAATCACTGCCTACTTCTCTGACTTTAAACAAAGATAAACATGGAAAAATAAATTAAGTGAATATTACCCAACGGAATGGTTGAAATTCCAGTTAAACCAATAACAGAGAATCATCATGAAGTAATGTGCTGTGTTTGTGTTAATTACACCCCGTTATCAAATGAGAAGACTATTTTGAATCCAAAGCCAACTCTACAGTGATCTTATCATTCTTCTGTTTAATGGCGGGTGGCAACTAGTGTTTAAGTTGCAGGTGTGGTACAGGTGGTTTATTTACATCAAATATTTGTGGAACATGTGTTTTGTTTCTATAAAGGAAAATTATATTGAGATAGGTATCATTATCATTTAATTGCTCAGCCCTGTTTTCGACTCTGGTATCAGTATCAGAAATGAATCATACAGGCACTTTTCCTGCTGTGCTGAGAATGATTACCGATGTTGTAGCTAATAACTGAGATTTCAGTTGTTGCCAAATGTCCTCTTCGATTCAAAAGATCCATCAATCAATTTCAGAGTCATCTCAGGCTCTACTTTTGCATTTGGTGGTTTCTTTCACATTAATCAGTGCTTACCTTTAAGGGGTCAGACATCTATCTGTTAGAAAACGTTCTCCTGCAGCAGATGTGACATTGTCTTAAGCATTGTCTTTCTCTTGGCTGTGTTGAATAACAGTCCTAGACAGAGCTTTAGAGGGGAATGAAGACTCCTATGTACCCGTAACCTTACTTTCATGTCCTCCCATAGAACTACTTGTAATCTTATTTCTGGATCTCTTTTCGCGGTGTTAGGTAAGGTTGACTCCTTTCAGTTGATTTTGCCTCTCCTCTCTGTAGGTATTTAGTAAATCCCTCTGTTTTCTCGTAGCCTAAGGTTGGGGAGATTTGCCTCTACCTCTGATGAAATCTTCTTAGCCTAGGTTTGATAAAACAGCGTGCCTCACCTAAATATAGCCACCTGCGACTGCACAGCCCCAGTGTCAGTGATGTGCTTGCAGTGTGCCTGCTGGCTGTGCTTGGCAAAGACAGCGCCGTTATGACAGTTCATTGGAGCGGGTGACAACAAAAATAGGATTAACCCTTTTAACCTGATTTTTTTTCTCCTAGACACTTAAATCTTGCAGCGTTTGCACACTGGCTTGTTTAAACCAATGAGCTGGTGTTTATGTTGTTGTTACAGATGTTGTTGTCCTGTTGAGTGTGACAGCCTTTATCATAGATTATCTCTTCCTTTGGCTAAGTGTAGTTTATGTAAAATTAAGTGATTTTTTTTCTTTCTCACAAGGGCCTTTCATGCCTAATTTCCATTCAATCCTCCTCATTTAGTCATTCTAACATGCCAGTGGACTTAATGAAGCTGTGGCTCTGTCAGTTATGTTTTTAGTTTAACTGAATTAAGAAAAAGGTTGAGTTATATTGGTGTTAAAACAGCTATTTGCAGTTAAAGTCAGTTACTTCAGATTTGCTCCAAGCAGTAATGTTAATGGTAACATAATGAAATAAAGTAATAAGTAACCCATAACTGTGGCTTTAAAAATGACGGAGACATTGGAAATTGGAAATTGGACATCAGATACAGTAACGTTTCATGGCAGTGAGGTGGTTTCTCCCACACAAGCCAACATGCAGTTCGGTTGTAAACCAGCTTGAGTTTTAAGAGACAACACACTCAAAAAATTATTCTTGTCCCTAATAAAATATAAGCAATATTTTTAGGTTAAATAAAACTAAACTGAATAAAATCAAAAATTAATTTACATTATCAATAAATCCGAAGGTAAATATGATTCGTGCACACTCCATGAAAACAATTCCAGTAAACTCTAATTGAATAAATTGGTTTTACCCTCCACTCACAAAAGAGATACATATGCAACCATGACTGAGGTGCCTGTTAAGTTTCATGACAAGAGCTGAACGCACAATTACCCTTGTATGTACACAAAGGTCACCAAACATGAGATTGTTACAGAAGCAGTAATGATGGGGACCTTCTACGCCGAAGCCTCTGGTTGGCTCATGGCCTCAGGGTGACTGACTCCATGCGCCCACTGTCCTACCTGTGATTGCAGGATATAAGTAATTTATTAGAAATGCTAAATGTTATTGACCTTAAACAGCACAAACAATTTCTGTGTAATATTAACTTAAGTTTGTATGTATAACTCACATAAACACATAAGGTTTATGTATAAGATTCACTGAAGTTTATATATATTAACTAAATTAACACAGTTAACAGGGTTTATGTTTAAATTTACCTTGAAGTTTAGTTCAATGAAATGAAGTAGCTTCAACGTGATACATATGCATTGCATTTAATGTAACGTTTACCTTGAAATAAAATAATAATTTTACATTGAAAATGTACATGTAATTAAAATACTTAAGTAATCAGTAATAAATCCATCTTTTTGGCATAATTATTTTTTTGAGTGCAGATTTAGACAAATTGGATTTGAACAAGATTGCCCTCACAAGAAAAATGATAGCAGGGGTCATTTCAATTGTCAATTATCCCCATAAAATAACTTCTACATGGGAGGTTGTGTGACTTTGACAGCAGACACCTTGTCCTGCCTTCTACCAATGTTCTTTTTTTTATTTAAAAAAAAAATCTCTCTAAACGTACCCAAGTAACTGTAGTTGACCAAACAAAAGTTTATCAATTTGAACATAAAATATCTTGGCCTTGTACAGCATTCAGTTCAATGTAGGTCGCAAAGGATTTGCAAATCACTGCATTTCTTTTGATTATATTTTTCATACTGACCCCAGTCGTGGTCATGAATGAAACTAGGTGTTTGTGCTATGAACATGGCAGAATTATCAGGCATCTAGTGACACACAAACACAGGACAGTGAATCACTCAAAAGGGAAACCGCTTTCTCTTGCAGTAGCAGATAAAATTCAATCATCTAATCAGCCCGTTTACAGTGCACACATACTGTTGGCTGGAGCCATGGTGAGAATGCAGCCTGGGAGCACCCACTGCTCCTCTGCTGTTCCCATTCAGTCAGTGTGCTGCAGAATAAAGAGAGGCACTGTTAAATGCTGTCTGCCACTTGTACCTGACATGACAGATGATAGTTTGCATGCTATATGCCATCACTCTCCCAGCATGGCAGCCAACAGACAGACATCTCGACAAAGAAAATGTAAACAAGTGCAAGTACAAACATATAGCACCTCTATGCCCTGTATATGCAGCACTATATACACCCCATTCTTGTTTCCCTTGTGCCACCTCAATTTAAATATAGGCTACTCTGAGAGGTAAGTGTGTGTCCATCTCTGGCTGTTTGTGGTGGCTCTCACACTCCCTTTCAGGTAGCCTTGTTGGCAGGGTGAGGAGAATGAGAGAGGCTTATCGTGTAGTCAGATGCACTCTGAGGGTGACAACATGTTCCTGCCTTCCCTGGTCACCCCACCGGAGAGCAGAGTGGGCTGTGGCTCTGTCCCTACAGACAGCAAAATGTCAGGGCTCCCTTCATCAGTACACTGAACTCTCAGCACCACAACAAGTTAGGTGTGAGGTATTCTGCGGCCTGTTTTTCTCAATGTTTCAAGTGTTTCTCTGCTGTGCTGGGCCTTGTTTTTAGTCTACTTCGGTGTCAGCAGACAGCTCTGATGTCCCCCAGTGATCACATAATCATCCGAACACACACACATAAACTCTGACCCTGTTTTTCCAAAGATTGGGATTTTTTCTTTTATTATCAAATGCTTTTATTTTTTTTGTTTTTTTATATGGAGCATGTTGTCACATTTCTATTTTGTACAACCAAATGCAAGCTAAAAGATGGATTCATGTTGAATAGAAGTTATGAAAAGTTAAGTAGTTGTCATTTGGCATACATACAAAAAGTCTGTAATGTCTGCTTTAGATGTTTCTTTTCTAATAAGGT
>CAFUXE010001691.1:852409-883051 GCA_903364295.1 Serranus cabrilla | reverse complement strand
ATTTCTCTTTCCCCTAATACCTGGGAATTTCACCTTCACATCACCACTGCTAGGTCGTTGCAGGTTTGCTTTCATTTTATTTTCAAGACAGGTGGTATACCAGCACCCAGCGTGAGTCAGTGATTTGGGATGCACACAGCGATATGGGATTGTTTAATGCCTTTGAAATGTCCGCCTAACATCCCGCACTCGCCCAACTGTATTTATAGAACAATGTTCTTCTATGTCAGGGTCCCAGTGAATAATAAAACACAGTAAATGGATCCCTGCTATGTTTAGGTGGCCTGACCTCCATTAGGAGGCAACCACGAGAGTGAAAAGAAGGAATCATGGGCATTTACTCTACACATGCGTGCACACACAGACACGCACATGCAAAATCACAAACGTGCATGTGAAATCACAGTGCACACATATGCATAAAACCACAAGGATTCCTATACAGCTCTTTGAAATCCTGCATACTGCTCAGTGTCTATCCCAAAACATTGTAGTGGATCAGTCACATTAATATCTGTGATGTGTCTGACTAATTGTTATAGGATGTCAAGGATGTAGATCAATTTATTTACAACAAAATCCAATGGTACGCCAAAAAGGTGTTATGCTCTAATTTGTTTTTCTGTTGGTCATGTTGGAGTATGCTGTGCGCTTCCCTTCATATTTAGAAAGATGCATTTTCACAATAAGCATACAGCAGCTGCTGTTAATCTTACTAATCCCCACACTGCAAACAGGTGGTGGCAGTAGCTGTGTTCTGCCAGAGTGATGTCCAGAGGTCTTAAACACCATTCTGTCTTCTTGTTCTTTCTGAAACGATGTAGAGGAGCTCTCCTCTGGCACCACTTTGAGTTTTTTTTACTCTTGTGTCTTCACTCTTTCATTTATATAGTAACATATAACTGATGCCAGATATATTCGTCAGGCCTCACTTCTATGGCTTGTCTTGTTATTTTCTGTTGCTGGAAGACACCCAGTTGTTGAACAAAGATTGCATTTATTTTTATTAGCCAGGCTTGTGATGTGGCTCAATGTCAGTTAGGGGTTAGCTTTAGTTTGCAACATCAAGTCAAAGTCCATTACTTATTACTTACCTACTTATTACTTACTACTTAAATACCTGTGGAATTAATGACACCTTCATCAGTCTCAGCTGTACTTTGTGTTTAGTGCTAGTTAGCATATTATATTACATTGGTAACATGCCAGGCAAAGATGGTCAACTTGGTAAACGTATCTGTGTAGTCATGGTAAGCATGCTGATGACTTTTCCACAATGTAAAATTTTCAGCTCCACATAACAAAAAACAATCCAGACAGAGCAGCTACATGTGGCTGGTTTTTGAATGAAACAACATGCTTGGTGCTTGGTGTGAATCTTGAGGTTTTGCTAAAACAACTTGTATACATGTGTACATGTGCCAACCTTAGAATATCACCTTTTCAAATAGTATCCTAAAGGACAAAACTTTTTTTTTTTTAAAGCCATTTGCTATGAGTCACATATTTCACATTATCATTAATCAAGACATTCTGTATAATGTTTTAGAGGCATTATATATATGCCTTTACTTGTCAAAGTTGCGTTGGTTTGTGGGGTCATGCAGTTTCCGCTTAGTTTCATTGTCATTTAATGATAATGTGACCTTAAAACATGGATTTCCTAAGTCAAACAGGTTTCAAGTCTTTGCTTTTTGGTGAACTAAAAATGAAGACCCCCGTCTGCCTGGGATAGTGGAGTGAATTTCTTTGGTTTGCAAAAATGCAAAAGTACTGACATTGTCCTTTTAATATGAAGAGAAGTATAATGTGAGGTTGAGTCATCACAGTTGATACAAATACCAAAACAAAAGCAAGGATTTGCATCATTGTAGTTCAGCGCTGATAGACCCTGTCAAGTGCTGGAGCACACTAACATCCTATTTGTAAGCTGTGTAGCTTGGGAGGGGGGATGCAACAAATGCACAGGCTATCTAGCATTTATAATATTAGAGAACATGGCAATACGAAGAACAAATGTCATTACCTGTGTTTGCGTTTCTTCCTTTGAAGTTTTTCTTGTCCTCATGGGCTTTCAGTCTTAACATGAGCAAACACAGTGATGGCAAGGTCTGTCTAAATATAACTCCACTTGACAACAAGCTGGAACAGTAGATATCCTTTTACTTTGAAGAATTCCAATTACTGTCACCGTTTCCTCAGTGTGTGTGTGCATGTGTGTGTGTGTAATAGATATGAAAATGTAATATGTGTCTATGAATACTGTATATTTATGTATGCATGTGTAAGTGTGAGATGCTCTTGTAAACTGTAATCCGAGCACATTACAACTCGAGCGTCTCCTACATACAGTAGCAGCCCGTGTAGTTTTGCAGTATTTTACAATAATTATTTATTCAAAGCGATATAAAGTCTCTCCACAAATGTTTGTATTTGAGTCATTGAGACTTCTTGTATCCAGATGGAACCATGGCAAACAGTAACATGGAAAATACAGTGCTGGCCATCAATTATGTCTTTGGTTTAGTCTCCATAATTCATCAGTAATGGTGTTTAATCACAGTCAAAGAAAGATAATAGACACATTGTTAGCAAAAATTATTATCAAAGTATTTTTTCAAGCAACTTGAGACATCAGTGATTGTAGCAGCATCAATGGGAATATCAAAGTACAGTATGAGGCTAAAACTATTTGAAGCCGTTTGGCTTCATCGCAAACATGTCTCAGAGGAGTTTAAAGAGAAAAGGCCATTTAAGATCTAACTGATCATCAATGAAATGATTAACTGTACACCCTCCAACAAAGCAAACACAAAGCAAAGAAAAAGAAACACAAGACTCAAGATATTCTCACGAGGCAAGAAATGTGTATGTATTTGCTCTGCGAGGCAGACATTATGCACCTGTACTGAGAACTAAATTTTTACTCAACTTGACAGTGCATGGGCCAGAGGACTTTTAGGAACACGCTGTGTCATCCTGTAGAGCGGCAGTTCATTGTAATGCCTTGAGTTATTTACTTCAACACACTGTGAATCAACCATGAAATCAATAGACATCAGCTGCAACAAGGAAGTGAAAGAGAAGTAATTACTTGCTGTAGACTTGCTAGCCTGCAGTAAAAAAGCCATATCCTATCCTGGTTATGTATGTAGTATCCTTTCCTCCTTGTTTCTTATGACCCTTCTCTCGAAATTGGTTTTGCACAGAGACAGATCTTGGTGGCCCAGTTTAAGGTGCGTGGCTAAATCATCCAAGCTCACTGGACCTGTCCACCATGCAGAACCCCCTCATGGTGCGAACTATGACTATCCAAGATATATCACCCTTAACACAAAAGAGCCAATCTGGATTCAATTACCAAGCCAGCAGAGAGTGCAATTTATATCCAAACTCTCAGGCCTGGAAGATGGACGAGGTCACAGTACAGTTTGTAATTAACAGTTAACCCTCATTGACCTTTGAGTTGTGATTTACAGTGCAAACACAAATAGCTAAAGCTGCCTTCTGGCATGGTGTGGAGGTTACATATGTATAGGTTAATACACCATCATGACACCCTGTGTGTATATGCGCACGTCCACCACACAGGTGAAACACCTAAAGGTATCTAAGGTCAAAGTAGGTTTTCGATGAGTCACACAGTGAGTCTTATCACTGGCTGCCTGTACAGTTAGTCTGTGGTTAGGTAGATGAACTATTTATTTATTTTTACTTTGTTTGCCCAGCAGTTGCAGTGTACATGTGAGCTCATGTTTTGTGGTTAGGCCATTTTCGAAAAAGTCACTCTCAATATATGAGATACGATTCATTTATATAACTGAATATGTTTGTGTTCTTTTGCAATGTGTTTACATATGATGAACATTATATATGATCTCAGTATGCCATTGTTAATAAAACTTGGTAGCCTGATTTTAACAGAGCATCTAACGCAAAACAGTTATTATCAGAGAAAATGTCACAGCTGGACGTCTAACCTTTTTAGATTTGATAGACCTTTGTAACATCAGACATTTAGCGTGTCATGAAAAGAAAAGCATGCGTGTTACTAATAACAATAATGTTCTATTTAGGTGTCTCACGAAGCCAGGACAGTAAGTCAGCATCAACAATATTAGGATGTTGATAATGAAACAGCTAAAAAAGAATCCAACCATTATTCATTTCTAGATGTAACAATGCATCGCCAGGCAGTTAGAATATACAAAGTATACAAATGTATGATGATTTATGGTTGGGATGAAAAATTAATCACGATACCCTTTTTCATACAGTTTGTATAACATTCATTGTGCAGTCCATATGGAATGACAGAAGATAACTGTTAACCTCTAATTGTGCAGGATGTTGCCAAAAGTGAACGAGATAATATATTACTGTATTCTCACTCTCTCTCACCCTCCTTTCTCTGTCTTTCTCCATTTCTGTCTCCAATAAGGTTTTACTGGGACTTGACCATGCTGCTGCTGATGGTTGGCAACCTCATCATCATCCCCGTGGGCATCACATTCTTCAAGGACGAGCACACACCCCCCTGGATCGTGTTCAACGTGGTCTCTGACACCTTCTTTCTCATGGACCTGGTCCTCAACTTTAGGACAGGTATCGTCAAAGAGGACAACACAGAGATCATCCTGGATCCACAACAGATCAAGATCAAGTACTTGCGGAGCTGGTTTGTGGTGGACTTCATCTCCTCCATCCCTGTGGACTACATCTTCCTTATTGTAGAGACGCGCATCGACTCAGATTTCTACAAGACGGCGCGCGCCTTGCGGATTGTCCGCTTCACAAAGATCCTCAGCTTGCTGCGACTCCTGCGTCTCTCCAGACTCATTCGCTACATCCACCAATGGGAAGAGGTAGGAAAGATCAGCGTGTTTACTGTGTGTATTTATTGTGCTGAATGGACTGACTGTATGATGTGTGCTATTTTGAAATGGCAAAATGGATTCCCTGGATGTCGACAAGTGGATTCACACAGAGAGGAAAAGTCAGAGACTGAGAGAAAATACCAAGGAAATCACAACGAATGACAATTATACAAGCCTACTGTTTGATGAAGCTAGTCAAACACATAGGGCTTCTCTACTTAAATCCAATTATAATACAAATGGTATTCCCATGCTGGGGAGTGTGTTTGCAGGGCTCTGCTCCTTCCCCTCCCCCTGGGAAACCAATATGGATGGATGCTGCTCCTGATTACATCCACCCTTGAAAGGAGTGAAGAGGCTCTCTAGCTGTACCCCAGTCACCAATAAGTTGATGAGGCCAGGATGTTGATTAGCATTTTCCCTCTGTGTGGCCATCCAGCTAGCAATGGGACCACAGAGCCCAGAGAGCCCTTGCTGTGACACAAGCATGATTATAATTGCAGCAATAATTAGAAAAGTTCCCATTGCTTTCACTGGATGGATCTTGTTGTTTAGTCTCAGAGGTAAAAGGTGCAAAGTGAAGCATCAGAGTCTCAGCATGGAGTCAACGATAAGACACTCCACTTGAGGATAATATGGGACAGTCAGGGCTGCTATGTTGGTCAGTCACAAAAAAAGGGACACACTGTGTAATTAAATAAATGAAACCCATGAGTTAGACTACTTCTTGGAGGGTCAGTGCTTCAAAATAAACTGCAGTTTGTCATCCAACACATCTTCCCTAAAAATAATCAAAGCCCCGTACAAGCTTGTATTTCTTTGAGATTATGGCGGTGCAGGATGAAGGCTTTAGTTCAGGGTTTAGTGTCTCGATGAAGAGTGCTTCGACACAAGAAGTGTACATGGTCATAATACAGATGTTATATTGCTTTGCTGAAATTCACTCTGTTGTTGATGTCAGGGATCAAAGCAGCCTTTTAAGTTACCAGTCCGTTTGTGTACCTCCAGGCCCAGAGGCCATTTAACAGCAGGGTTGTGCACTTAATGTAAGCAGCCCATACATCCTATTAGTAACCCAGTAAGCACTTCTGTGCCCAGATACATTTCACCTTTTTTGTTTTATGTTTGTAAGTTTTCCCCTCACCATCTTGGCAGTCAAAGAGGTGGAACAGGGGTGAGCTGAGACAGGCTGAACGAAACCTGGTTAACATTTTCAGAAATTAGATACTTGTCTTGGCTGTGTTGTGTTTTAAATTGGACTTTTTTTGAAAGTGAATAATGGGATGGTCACGGTCACATGAATAATACCCAGTAATTTTATTTTTGCGCAGACTACTTTTGCCTTAATTTCACATTCACATAGTAACAATACTATATTGATATCCATCGATTAGCCTGTTTGCACACGATTGTCGAAATGCCGTGCCACCGTGAGTCATTGGGTGTATTCACCTGAGTGCAGGACATTCCGCGGACAATTAGAAAGGTTGAATAGCAAGCTGATTGCCACAATACCTCAGACCTGCCCACAGGCATTCTGAAAAGCTCCTGGTTTTCAAATATTCAGCTGGCTGCCTGTGTAGAACAGTGTATATAAGTGTGGAGACATTAATCATGCAAGGCCTCTGTGATGCCATTTCAAAGAGAAGAAAAGTTCAAATGAATCACTGGGGGAGAATCCCTTCGCCACCTTGTGCCTCCATGCATGCCTGCTGAACAAAATGAAGGCAGGGACACATGCATTTGTGGCCAGCCTCCATTTGAATAGGGTGGATGCAATGACATTAAGCTGTCACATGTTCAGCCTGTGCAATGAGGCAACAAAGGCAGGAGAGGAGAGAGGAGGAGGAAGGAACTCAAAGGAAGGAAAAGAGAGGCAGAAACAGCAGTGTAGACTGCTGAACTAGCTCTAGACTCCAGCTATTGTTTGATTGTAATTGACCACCATCCCTGACTATTCCCATTTTAGAATGAAAGGAAGACAGTAAGATTAGAAGCAAAACAAAGCAAAAACTCATATTCACCATGCCATTAAAAAACGCGCAAGGACTTGTGAAGACAGCAGCATTTACAAACTACCGAAACAATACGACAAAGAGGGGACATTACACGCACAGAGCCAGCTGCCATTTACATGTTTTATGCCTCTGTCTGTGTGTGTGTGTGTGTGTGTGTGTGTGTGTTTGCTGATGAATGCTAGTTAGGCAGACAGAGTGAAAGGCCAGCTTTGCCTCAGCGCCAGAGTACTCCAGATGCAACCTCACAGAAATGTCATCTGTCACTGCAGAATAACTTGTCGCCAAGATCTCACCACCTGACTGACTTTCTGACTTTCCCCATTGACAGCTACCCTTCAGACAACGTATATGTATCTCATCGCCATTTCAATATTACGGTAACACTTCACACCGACCTAACATTACTACATTCATTGGCATATCGAGCTTGCAGGAGGGAATTTTCACACTTTTATGCTGTACTGTCCTTTAAATGTTTTATTTCCTTCCATTTCCATAAGGGGTTTAACAGTACAGACGTCATGGTTCAGTTCATGCCCCAGAGTCACGGTTCAGCGCAAGGTCGATACAACAGTTAAATAAAAACGCATCCATATGGATTCCGTTTCTTTTCATTTATTTTAAAGTGAGAGTAGTGTCAAAGAGAGACAACATCCTCTTGTTGGGGACTGAGGTAACATTTTGCCCACTGGCAACTTTGGATATTATGGAAAAAGGGAACATTTCAAACACTACAAAAAACACTTTCCCAAAAGACAATAGGTCACAATAGGCTATACAACTGAAAAGTGTCTCTTATGCTATGAAATTGAAAATACAGCATAAATAGAGAATAGAGAAAATGTCTGCAATCATTTTAAAGGTGTTTTACAAAACAGCCACATCCTTAACTTCCTCTACAACATCATTACTTTATAGGGCTTTTATTTGAGCCTTTAGACACACATACCTCTAAGGCTTTTGTTCTACCAAACTATTTTTTTTCACAATGAGTACTTGTTACTTCAAGTACTCTTTGCTTCAAGTACAGCTACTTGTTATTTTGTTATTCATTACTTTGACATACTGTGTATTTATGTGTGTGGCTGCGTGCACTGAACTGTGATGGCTTGGTATGCAAAGTGACACAGCCTTATTTTCCATGGATAAGTACACAATAATATACACTGAGAAAAAGTTAAAAGCTGATTATTGCCGAATAGAGTCAGGATCCTTGTGGCACCGTGCAGCTTCTCTCCCCTGTAACATCACTGAATGCCATTCAGTGTTGCTTGACACTAAATGTGTCTCCGACATGGCACAAGCTCCAGACCTGTGATGTCCTGATGTCCTCGCAAAGGCAAAGCTGATTTATTTTACAAATTTTTCCCAGGAATCTGGAAGCTATAAATAGTCCTGCACAAATTCATTTGGAGTGTTATTGTTTGAGTTTCATTTCCTTCTCAAGAAGTCACACAGAGGACACTTCTTCCGGGGAAGTGTTGAATACAGCTCAGTGAACTGTACTGCATGGTTTAATGCCTCGTAGAGTGATACTGTTGGGAACAAATTTTAAAATTAGAATCTTTTCTCATGTACTCTCTGCGGTGAATAAAGATTTTTAGGAATTCAGAACAAAGACAAAATGAATAAAACAATGTCAAATGCACTGAAGAGATGGAGAAGCAATTCACTCCAAAGTCTGTGACAAAACAGAGCTCAAGGTGAAGTTCCTAAGGGGGGGTCGGGAAAGATTTCAGGGATGGGCACACTGTTCACTTCACTGCTCTGAAGTTGTCAAAAATAGATTCACAAATCATTGTCGCATACTCACCATCTAGACCATATAGAAACCTTTGTCAAAGGGTGACTGAGCTAATCATTTGCTTCACATCCTCACTCAAAATAATTTCACCAGTGTGACCTCCACTTTCTCAGCAATAGGCCGGTCCAACACGTCATAAATCTGTTTCATAATCCTTTTGGGAGAGTTAGCTAACTCCCACAAGTAGTATCATCCTCGGTCATAGCGTCGGTATTTTACAAGTGAAATAACAACATGTCTGAGAGACATAAAGGTGCTGAATCTACTTCCTCCTCAGGGCAAAAAAAGAACATTATCTTTAGAGGTCGCTCAGCTTTGGTTTTATGAAACTGCTTGCAAGATTAAGGGAGTCGATCATAACTTGACATGCACACATATACATGCATATGCATTAGCAAATAGTTCATCATGGAGTGTACTGGGATCAATATACTTGTCCATTCTTTGTAATATGTGTATGTATGCACTCTTTTGCTGGCTTGGTTGACATGCGGTACAGGAATTAAAACTCAAAATATCTTCTGACTGAAAACATTTTTAGTCTGCATATCTATCTAATTAATATTTCAGAATACATTAACATATCTTGCATTGTTAATCTCAATGTAATCAATGCTGTGCCCTTATAGCTCTTATATAGCTCTATAATCACTGTTTTAATGAATGGACATTCTGTATAAATACTTGTGTGAGCACCCATCGCCATCCATTTAACAATACAGCCGTGAGGGTTTCGGGGTGACTCTTGTCTTCCCCCAGGAACCATCATTCATTACCGACTGTACATTGGTCGTCTCCGCTCTCTGCTGTCACATCTCTGGCTCTCTCACCCAGCGAGTGGGCGGGCGGGCGGCGTGTAGCATTAGTGTCAGAGCTGGCAGTAGATAATGTTGATTTAAATATCCAAATAAATCAGACAGTGCTCAGATAATTTAGTGACATCCCAGCATTTGTAAATTTGAAATAAAATCCTTCAGAAAGTGGTTTTGAAAAGAAGACAAAACTTGTCATAACTAAAACAGCCTGAACAATAGCACTTGGAACAGATTGTGCCTCATTGAATTCACAAGACACTGAAAACATTCACCAGTGTCAGCTGATGACGGGCTAGCTCGCTCACATTACATATCTTTTTTTAACAAACTGTAATCCATAACCCAATCATACGGTTGTGTGTATGTTTTATATTGTTTTAGGAAGAATTTTGATGATTACTAACCTGAATGGGCAGCCCGTCATTACCTTACAGCAGTATGTGCCTATTTGATCTGGCACGGCACCCAAACCCATTAACTCAGATCAAGAGCAAATTCACCACCTACTGACATAACAAGACCAATACATAACTAGAGGACAAAACCAGAACCAGCTTCCTAAAGTTAAGATCAGATTTTAGTTTACATGGATCTCATACATGACCCCTCTGCAATATAACTGACAGAAATCTGTCATAGTGACGGAGGACTTGGGTGTTCTTTCATGTCCTGAGGAGATCATACTGTGCTAGTAACCTGAAGCTCAGGCGTGTTGCCACATTTTTTAAGTGTCCTTACGTGTGATGCCTGACCCCCAAACTGTCCCAGTGGGGCTCTCTAGAAAATAACAGAGGGGATTTGGGGTCAAAGTAGAACTACTTTCTTGTATGAATTGTAATCAAACAAACTGCAGCTCAATTCAGTGATCTTTTACAGCCACAGTATAAATATATAACCTTAAATCTGACAATCGAAGCACTTTTTACTGCTTTTGGGCAGTTTAATTACTTTGCAGATTCAGATAGTTAATAAAAACAAACAAACACATGATGATGTACCATTATATATTATTAGTATAATATAGTATATTATGAGTATATCAAGTAATTTAAATCAGCTCCACATTTACTAGCTGCATAGTAAAATTGATACATTAATGCATAAATAATGATCATTCTATATTATTCTGAAATTAGTACATTTTCATACTTGTATGATCCACCAACCTGCCGAAGTGGAAGTCAGAAAATGGTTATTTTATTAAACATTTTCGTAGAGAAATATATGAAAATGTTGCATTTTACACAATTCTTCTGGACTTATTTTAAAGGGATGTAACAAACAGTTAAACCAGTAAGTCTTTAAGACTTTATAACAATCTCACAATTTGGAAGGAACATTTCAGTAATTTCTCCACCTCCTCAAAAACTGAACACCACCAACTCATCAGTGTCATTTTGCATAACTGAAGCAATGCCCTGATCCCCTACCAGCACATGAATCTCCATCTATGTCCCTCTTTTTCACACAGCTGTCATAAATTAGCTGATTGCTTCCATTTCCTCTCCAAACACTCCACTTTAAGTTTCCTTTTATAACTGCCATGTCGGCAGAATGTTGTTTACAAACAAGGAGGTTTTTGGTTGTGGTGGCTGTACGCCAATGATAACACTGTCATGCTTAATGGCGTTCAACATGGTCTGCAGATATCCATCATACGCACGCACGGAGCAGACTGCTGTTATGGCGTCTCCCCTGTCTCCCTCAGCTTCCTCTTGTCACTTTTCATCCGGATAAAAATAAGACTGTGACCGGATATTCTCCTCATTGGAGTTGTCTCCTGTTGACGAACCAGTGACTTGGATGAGATTAGTCATCCTGTTAAATCAGATTCAAGGCAGTGCACTAATGACTAAGCTCTGAGGGCTTCCTCCCATCGTGCCTGATGCCTACAACACAACCGTCTCGACTGGCCGACCCAGTAAACGCTGCTTTTAGCATGGATGGAGATGAATTTATGAGACTGAGGCCTTTGCCGAGGGGGGAAGGAAGAGGATATTTTATAGTAAGGTGAAATCAAATGACTAAAGGTGTAAGGAGCTGAGCCATGCCTGTTTATTTATTACAAGGTGGCAGGACGTCAATCTCTATTAATATTGGCATCTTGGATTGTTAAGATTTATGACTTAGCCCGCCCAAGTATCAGTGTGCTGCAGTTTGGGAGAAACAAAGCGATACGTCATTACAACGCTCAGGTGTTTTGATAGAAGTCAGCCTGTCATGTGGCTGCCCCATGGGTCCAAAGAAAGAGTTAGGCGCCTTTCGTTTCCACCCAGTAAATCTATACAAAAATATTTAAATAAGATAAATCAACTAATCAGCCCCCAACTCAATGACCCATTACCTTGGCCAAGGACTGGTCTTTCAGAGATAAGGAAAGCAGGAAGAATAGATTTAATGGGCTATTATTGAGTGCACAATGAGGCTTTCCAGCAACGGTGACAGGTCCTCAACATTCTGAATGAGCCTTGTGTGATATCAATACCCAAAGTGGATTTGCTTGAAAAACTATTACACAAAAAATGTGTAATCCTGCACAAACCCAATGGCGCATCTTGGTAGGGAGCAGAGTCAGAGTGGTTTTTGTGATCCGAGCCCTCCAGGCCTGTTTAGACAGATGATGGAAGGGTGTTCCCAGTGGTCCACTCCCAGGCCTACTTCTCATTCTCCACATGTGCTTCATCCACCATGACAGCATGCATGAGCATGACATTTTGGTCGAGGCATTTATAGTGAGAAATCTAACCCCTGCCCACAGCCCGCTCCCAGAGTCTGCCATCATGTGGGATGATTAAAAATAACACAGGAGACATGAGTGGATTGATTTAGCTGATAAACATCATTACTCATCACAGGGAAATCATGCCTCACTCAAAAACGGGAAGATGCAGCATGTGGCAATTAATGATCTATTTCGAGTAAATATAATACACACAGTACAGTACTTATATTGAATTATTAATAGCACTATTCATAAAGAAAAGGCAGATGCCATAAGCTAACCAGCATGTCCTCATTTTTGTATTTAATTGTGTATTTATGAGTTAAAATGTGCATTAATACGCTAAAGCTCAGCAACAGTTAAGTTTTTTTAACTGATCAGTAATATTTACCTCATGTTTTTTAATTTTATTATTTAAAACCATGCACCTTTGTCGTACAAGCAAATGATAATGAATCAGCTCACTGAGCTCCACTGTGTGTGGCTGCGGAATCCTCAAAAAGACTCATTAGTCTCTAAAATTACACAATTTATTAGTGCATTAAACAAAATTAAAATTAAAGAGCTGCCCTCTTCATGGCTTTTGGATTGCAATACAAAAAAACTGTGATAAAATAAAAAATATCCATGGAGTTTTTAATTATTAAATAATTGCTGCAGAAATTAAGCTTTTAAAATTGAGTTTAAAGGGCTAGTTAAGATTTATTGAAGTGGGGTTGTATGAGGTACTTACAAGAAAAAGACAGGAGTATTGACATGGAAACAAAGCAATGTACCACTGAAGGGGGCAACAGTATTATACTTAAACTATTTTAACTGTTTTACCTTGCCATTAGGTTGTCCTGTTGAAGTTGGAACTGAAGCCTTTGTCTATGATTTCTTCAAAGCCACCAGACTCCTTTGACAAAAACACTTATTTTACCTTGCAGGACACATTAGTTGATGGTCTTTCACTGCCTCTATTGGTTTGCTATGACTGTGTAATTGTGTGACTTTCGTGAATCTGTACCATCCTTTTAAAACTTAAAACACTGAAGTCACACAATAACACAAAAAAACTTTATGCTTATTATATTTATTTTTTTGTCAATGGAACTTGCTTGTTTTAAGGAGCACTTTAGTTGCTGCTGTGCCTGACTTCAGCAGTACATTGCTTGGATTCCATGCGGGTACTCCGGCCTGCTTCTCCAAACTGGTAGTGTGCTGTAGGTAGTTCACTGACCCCACAACAATAACAAATAAATAACCCTTTAATCATTATATGAATTATTATGTGTAACCAAAAAAAGCAAAACCAACAACTTTATTAATAAAATATATAACTTTCTGCATAAAACTGAGAGTTTGGGGTGGATATTTGAGATTGACAGGACATGGGTTGAGGTTCAGTCCGCAAAATGGCAAAAAACAACGACAAAATGAGCAAAGAACTCAGTTTTCTCTTATATGTCAGGACGCCATCATGTCCCAACATTCATCATCATTAGCAGCACGAGCAGCGAACACCAGATGCCTCGGTATAGTGCTACATCAAATGTGTCTGGGCAGCTACCATCAGCACCATGGGACATATGCATCTATTCTCTCACCTGGATCACGCTCTTCTCACTCCATCTGTTTGAGATGACTCGGCAGCTGCCTTCACCCACTCTGTGCCTGTGCGGGCCTGATTGCAGGCTCACAAGGACACCGATTAGTTTATGACTTTTCGCACGTAACCCTATTTTTGACCCTGTCGTGTTTATTGGTCTTTATTTATTACTTTTATTTGCCTGTGAAATGCGGTGAATATCTTTGATTTATATCTACCATTGACAGTATAGGAGTATGGAAAAGGTCAGCATTCAATTGTGGTTTAGATGCATTTCTATGTAAAGTCTGGACGTTAGGATACATGTATTTGAGGTACCTGCAGCAAAGGTACCAGTTACTATAGGTTACGTGATCTGACCTATGTTTTTGATTTTAAAAAGCCAAGCAGATATTAGCATGGCCGCTCACTTGGAGAGGCCTAATGAGGGCAGTGAGAGTAACAGCAAGCTGTTGTGTTGCGTCTCTGTGCCCTCATCAATCAAAGCTCTCTTGTTTATGCTGATGCTAATACTGCCAGGCTCACTCTGTGTCCCTATCAATTAAAAGGACGTGGTCAGCAATCCATCATCCTCGATGTAACACGTCATGTTATGGAATGCCGTGTATGCGAACAGTGCGTGAATTCACATTTGCGTGTTTGCGTTAAAAACATGTATGTCTGCATTTTATAGTCCAGTACATGTTAATTTACACAGAGTTCAGGCATCCTGCTGCATATATGGATTTTTGTTTTTACTCGCAAGAGGTGACAGAAAGAAAAGGAGGAAGTGATACAGAAACCGCCGTCCTTTGCCTCTGAATAATGATCCTTTAACAACCCTCTAAATGAACCAATATCGGGAACAATTTTTCATAACTGGAAAGTCTGTTCCTGCTCGGCATGGGTGTATTTGAATTGATTACAGCTGTGAAGAGAGATAGGGGAATCACCTTCCCCCAGTGACAGTGCACTTTGGGTTACAAACCGGAGATTTGCATGGCATTACCCGTGACAGCTCTCATTGGGCTTTATTTTCCCAACAGTGGTTAAGTGCCAGAGGTCTTTTGAGGGCACATCTACAGTGGGAATGTAGCAGGAGTTATTGTTGAACAGTAATGAGTCGTTCAGGCTGCGCCACAATATACTGAAAGCAATTCAAACTGCTTTAGAAATATACTGACACTGTACAGAGTATAATGGTATTCAGTGTATCGACAGGCTCAAGGACACAGACACAATGCAATGGGGCAGTGCAGGACACACTAAAGGGGAAACACTACAGGTGAATACGGTTAAAATTGAACTATCCACTTGATTTCTTATTAGAAAACATTTATTGTATTATACGTTTTCTGAATTGTCATGTTTAAACATGGAAACAAGACATTATATTATTTAAAATGTGCTTATTTGCATACATTTCCAGATCAGAAGTATGAACATTGGGTAGAGAAGATTTAAATTCTTGTTTCTTTTTGTTGACATGTTAGAGTTAAGGGGGTTTTACATAGAGATGTTTGGATATCTCTTTTTTATCACTACACAAATCATAAAATATAGCCATAAAAAATCCAGTTTTGCCATGTTTTTAGCTGTGATTTTAAATATGATAGAAACCAGGCTATAAATGATATATGAACAACTGCACTGTAAATACTTTGAGAATATAGATAGGAATGGAACTGGAAAGTTTGGTGTGAGTGTTACTGAAATGGAGATTTCTGGCTCAGAGTATGAGGAAAAAAACGCCTTTAAAGGTTTATTTTGTTATATTGAATATTTTGCAAGACGGCTAAATAGAGTAAAATAAAAAATAACTAATGTGTATCATCAAGAAACTTTCCCAATTGTTTACTCACATTAAGAACAATACTTAAAATGTTTTCTGAAACGTCATGTATGAATATGCAAATGAATCATTATTTATGTTAAGTTTTAGTTAATTTAGGAGAAATCCACAAATGCAAATAGATGCGTGTTGTTAAATAATCATGTAAATGTGTACATTTGCATAATTTCTTTCAACTAGAGAGAGGAGACATGGCCGAGAGGTTAGAGGATCGGGCTTTTCCTAGCATGGTGTGTTCACTGGTGTGTGGATGGGTTAAATGACTTATTCACTGCTTGCTGTTTTGGTGTGAGTGTGCAAAAAAAAATCTTTATCTTGATCTCATCGAGGCAAAAAAAAATAAAAAATTGACCAGGGCATACAAAAATTGACGGAGTGCTATTGTGGAGAGTTTTCTCAAACTGAATGTAATAATTTCATTTTTTTGTTGTTTTTTTTTCTTTAGTTGTTAGAGGTACTCCAGCAATTTAGTTTGAAAAATCCACAAATGTGGGGAACTCATGAGAGAAAGAGAAAATTTATATAGCTAGGGTTGAGATATCATGACTTTACCTGCTCCAAAAAGCTGGATCCTATATTTCCCATAATGCAACCTGATAGTCATCAATTTCATTTGACCAGGTGCCCAGACTTTCTGCTAAAAATGTCTACAAGGTGAAATTGCCCTGATGACATCACTGAAGAGTAAAGTCAGTTGTGTAAGAGTGGAGTACCTCTTTAACTTCTGTCCTTTAATAGAGCAAGCTGGAATAAAATTTATTTTGAAAAAACAAATCCATTTAGACATCTTATCTCCCCCTTACACCTAAATTTCCTGCTTCTATCGTGCACCGTTAGACAGACAGAAAGAGCTTATTCTTCTACTTTGACTAAATGTGCAGCTTCTCTTGCAGAGAGCCTGAGGGTAAATGTAATATTGCAATGGTAATTATGCCAGAATCTCAAATGAGTCATTTAAAAATATTAATTTAAAGGATGAACAATACACTGTGCGCTTGTTTGCTTGATATCTTTGTCAATCCATAATCTCCCAGGAGCTGCTGTATTTAAATTCATATGTTGAATAGCAAGTTTGTGTAGATTTAAAAGCAGACTGTGTTATATAAAGCTTTCTTTTCCTGTCTGAAAAATAAGATTTCATAAATGAAAAATAAATCAGGCTCAATGTGGGAAATGGAAAGGGGGTACCTCATGATTTATTCATTCTCCACAGAGTGAATTTAACGCTTTAATGTTATGGAATGCCATTACGTATCCAGCAAGAATTTTCACATCACATGAACCTGCTTATTAGATAACAAAACGTACTTGTCTCTGCGTTTGAATAAAGAAATAAAAATTAAAAAAATAAATAGCTCACGTTTGCAATGCAGCTGTGAACAGAAGTGTAGAAAATTAGGGGTTTTGGTGGGTTGAGCGAGAAAAGGTGCAGCTGAGCGAATGATTCAGCTTAGGTGATGTAAAAGTGCCTAAAGCTAAACATTTTGAACAAGAGCCCAAAGAAAGAAAGAAAGAAAGAAAGAAAGAAAGAAAGAAAGGGACAGAGTGGTAGACGCGCTGAGTTTGGGTGTGTGTTTGTGTGGACAGATGCGTGAGTGTGGATGTCTCCATCCACTCTGAGAGAGCCTGGCTCCCCTCCTCGCCCGGGCACATTTTCCCGGGCATACCTCTGGCTTCACGCTGGCCTGTTGACGGAGCTAAATTGATGTGATTTGATGGTGCAGCAGCACCCACACTGTCCCGGACAAACACCACACTGATCCCTGCCAGCCTCCTTCTTGACACGCACACAGAAAAAAAACACAGATGCGTACTCACATTTGTATGCAATCAGATAGAAACAGAAAAACATAAACAAGCCCAGTGCTTTAGGAGCGCGGACTAAAACTTCAGCTGACAAATATGTTGCTTAATTCATCTTCCTCTTCATCATCACCTCCTGTGAAGTGAAGATGGAATATCCCCTCTCAGTCGCAAACCCTTAAAAGGCGATGAGTGGATTTTAATAAGGAGTGGAGCGGTTAGCAGTACACACTGTGGTCTTCAATGGGATTAAGAGGCTTTGAATGGTTGAGGCCATTAAAATCTACACCAGCCCAGAAGTCCTGGAGCGACTTATGAGTATATTTATCATTAGGATTAACAAACCCAGCCTGTGAACGCTCTCACCCCAGGAGCACAGCCACCTCCACCATTGTACCATTATTGTGTTTGGCTGAGTGGCTGATGATAAGAGCGATTCAGCAACAGGGGAGATGAAGCTCTGGTCCCAGTCTGCTGACCATTCCCAGCGGAGTGCTCTCAGAACAGCAACATCTGCATCCACCAGCTCATCTGTGTGCAATGCAAAAAGCTACTGGCTAAGTACACTGTTATCTAATTCCTAAAGCACAAAGGCTGTGCATGACGTGAGCAAAGAGTAGACCCAGAAGAGTCAGTGAACTGCTTGTGGAGGAGGAAAATCTCCCTGGAGGTTGGTGTGTGTGAGAGAGAGATTTTAGGGATTTGACCATCAGTATGTTGAATCATCCTACTCTAACCCGTTTCCTGGTTCCTTCCTTCTCCCACCCCTCAGATCTTCCACATGACCTATGACCTAGCCAGCGCCATGGTGAGGATAGTCAACCTGATCGGCATGATGCTGCTGCTGTGTCACTGGGACGGATGCCTGCAGTTCCTGGTGCCCATGCTGCAGGACTTCCCTGCCGACTGCTGGGTGTCCAAAAATAAGATGGTGGTAAGTGCTCCTCCTGCACGAGTCCTCCTGCCTGTTAGAATCAGATTATGCCCTGTCTTATCTCATCTGTCAGCTTCAGTAATTACTGCACTAAAACCCTTTAGCATCCTGGGAAAGATTGCCTCGCATAGCTGTCATTTTAAGCCCTAAATCAAATATATTTATTTGCTACGTTTGCCCACATTTATTCAATTTGCTGATTATTTTTATGTATTTGGAGCTCCCGACATCTGTCCATATTGTGAAAGGAGAGAGACACTGAGGCTGTGCAGGGAACATTGATTTTCCAAGGAGGACAGACAGCCCTTATTCAATATTGGCTGGATATTGACAGTTTCCAGTGAGCACTCATGCTGTGCTTTAATTTTGCTGTATTGTTAAAACAGCTGCTGGAGTAGAGTCTCTGTTAAAGCTTGACTCATAATAGAGTTATCTTTTATTTGCTTACGGAGGCGGACTGTGTCACACCTGATGTGCGACTCTGAATCACCCGCAGCTGATGGCTCTCATGCTAAATGAGCATGTTATGAAAGAGTGTAGCTACAAGGGAATCTAAGGTATCGTCAGGTTAAGTGTTACGGCCCTCAATAGGGATTGATCTTACATCAGTGAATGCTTCTCTTCTCAGTACAAAATACCAATAAATCAACATATATTTAACCCTTAAGGAATGCTAACTGATGGTTTGTCAATATTCATGTCAGTAAGTGCCAATAGGGCAACATTTGGGCTTTTGTGTAACCAGGAACTCATTTCAGTAAAAGGTGCCAACATGATGGAATAAAAGCTTCATGGACTGCTCATGTTTATTGACAACAGGCAGTGTTTCCCCTGTTATTATAGTGTTGTGGAAGCTACTTTAAAAGCACAGCTGAAAGGTGAACAAGAGCAAAGCGACCCTACAGAGTAATGTACCTTTGTTAAGTTACTATGTAAAATAACAATCAAATCGCTAATGTGCATGTGATACAAAATTGTTGCAAAATATAATATGAAAAAAGTCACATGCCAGCAAGAATTGCAAAAATGGCCCACTTGTTTAGGGATCATAAAGTGCATTCAGAAAGTATTCAGACCCTTTTACTTTTTTTTCACATTTTGTTATGTTGCCTTACACTTAAATAATTTTTTTGTGTACTATGTCCATCAAGAAACTAGTCCAGGATGGGTTAGTTCAGGTTACTTCTAAAATAGCATTCCACAACTTATCTGAACATTTCTTCATAAATATTGTTGATAATAAAATAATAGGTTTTTCCATAATGATGCTATCACTGTCAGCAAAGAGCGACGCTCGCCCTTTTACACTTGCTTTACACAAAGGTGAAAAGTCAAGTGTGTGCTGGTGGCTGCATTACAAATACACCGTAAGAAAAAAATGGGGTAGGGCTGGGCAATCATATAAGAGAAGCAATGGTGAAGAAAAAAGGAATAATTAAAATGATCCTTTTTCTTTTATGGCCCAAAATTATTTGTAGTTTCAGTCAGTGAATACACACAAAATCCCCCAAAAAGTAATTTAACTACTTGAATCACTATCCAAATGTATCCCAACTACCAGCAGGCTACTGCAAAACGTAGTGAAACTACTACTAGTCTAAAACCTGAATAACATCATTCATTTGCTTACCTTTTTCTTTTTTTTCTTTTTTTACATATATTCACTGAAAAACTGTACAAAGCTTTTGGTTTGTTTTTGAAAATATACACTCAGAATCTGAATACTCTCTGAGCTTCTATTTACCTTTCACACAGTGTCCCGACTCTTTCTATAATCAGGGTTGGAGTACTGTAGTGTCTGATGCACTGCATTCATCTGTTTAGGATGAACAAACCTTACAAACTGTCTTTGTAGAAAAATACAGTGTTATATTCATTTTATTTTAACAGGCTAAATTACTTTTTGAAGGGCATTTAATAGTTCAAGTCTCAGACAGTATACTACATTTATTAGCAGACAGGCGACAAGTTAAACTGTGGCAGGAAAACAATAAATTTAAGGAAACCAACTTTACATAAACCAGCTTTGAGTCAGCTGTATGTTCAGCTCTGCGTGCCAGAACGGATGTCACATGAGTAGTTCCATCGCTCAAGGTATGATGCATTTGGTTCATCATGCCTCACTGCCTCCCTGACATGCTCACTTGTTATATTTAATCATAAGAAACGACAGATGTTGCAAACCACTGTCCCATGAGATGTTTCACACATTAGCTAATTTTAGCTCGTTTTCCCTACCTGTCTGTGCAAAGATACACACACTCAGGTGAGGTGAGGTGCTCGGGGACAGCGTCAGTACTGGGAATCAAACCAGCAGCCTCTATGACCAGACTTCTACTTTCAATTGGATTTCCTCTCATTTCTATTTCCTTTACCACCATAAAAGATGCATTTTACTACTGGTTCAATATGCATAAAGCCAAGTTGCCATGGGATTATTTTAAGTTACATAAGGCTGAGCTGTCAGGCACCATAATGTAAACTGTGGCTCATCATTAAGGTGCAGTGCAGTATGCATGGATTAAGATTGGATTTGCTGTCTTTTTCTGCAGCAGTGAAAACAGGGTACAATTGCTAAATCCCTTTGTTTTATTATGAAAAGCATATGGTGTTTGAACCTTAAAGTACATTTAAGGCCGTCATAGTATTTACAATAGGACTTATCGACCTCAGCAAAGCGTATTAAGGTCATGTCCATAAATCTAATCTACATACATGTTTGTTTACATAATAATGGCAACATTTTAATGCCAGAAAAACAGAAGGGTTTTCACGACCATAATTATTATATTATATATATATATTTTTTTTTTTTACAGTGCCTACACTGAATGAACAGAAAGAAAATATATAGTGAGACACGTTGTGGCTGTGATATCAGGTCATGCCTCTTCCTCTTGGATTCTATTCCACCAGTAGCTTGAAATGACAATAATATGAATTATCGCATTTATTTCTGGCACAATGTATCATCCAACAAAATATGGTGATTGTGACTGGCCTGAGTACATTACAGAGGCAGAAATAATACTCCATGGTACCTCTGATAAGCCTTGACAAAGAAAGGAGAAAAAATGTGGTAAAGTTTTTATATTTTCAGTGAAATGTTTCCTCTACTATTATGTTCTTGAAGGGACAGTTAACACCAAAATCAAAAATACGTATTTCTCCTCTTACCTGTAGTACTTTTTGTTGAATACATCTATTAAAGAGATGTCTGCCTTTTTCTTAACATAATAGAACTAGAAGGCACCAAGAATACTCAAAATAAGTCTCTTGATTTATTTTATTTTTTTGGCACTTTTAGTAACACAAGTGAAATACCATACAGTTCTATTCTATTCATAAGAATCACAGTGGTTGATTTCATTGAACACCCAAACAATTACTGTTTTTTATTTTTATATTTATTATTTTTAACAATGATGATAATAAGTAAGTAATAATAAATAGCACTGCAGGTAAGAGGAAAAATATCTATTTTAAATTTGTGGGTGAACTGTCCCTTTACTTACTAAAACCTAATATTCCAGTCTTTCATTTCTTAAATGTTTTAATACCTCCGTCTCAGCCACCCTGGAATATGGGTTCACATGCCATATGCCTTGTCAAAAGATGATTTCATGCAGCCCTGACTAGATTATATTTAGGCGTTTTCTGCTCTTCATGTTGTTACAGCTCAGAGTCAGATTTGAAAAACTTCCACAGAGGTTACACTGGCTGCTTCCTCAGATTTCTGCACCCACAAGCAGCCTTATGCATGTAGGAGTGCCCTGACATGTGAGGAGGAACAATCATAATGTACTTAGCTAAAAATCCCATGTGAGGGATGTAGCCTCTCATTAACATCAAAATAGAGTTTGTTTTGTTTCACACAGTAAACACTGTCTAATTAATTGCATTACGTAGAAGAATGGCTCTCACTGTGACAGAATAACAAATATATCTTTCTGAATTAATTCAAGCCTCGAGGGCAGGCACCTCTCTGATGGAAAGCTCCTCATGTTTTGCTCACATTACCTGCCAGACAAAGAGTTTGTATTGACTGAGTCACGCTTGGTTTGCCTCTGATTAGAATCATTAGGAGACATTTTTTGTCTTCTTTTACAGTAGCTGTCCCATTATCTTGCTGGGTCATCGCTCCTTACCTTTTCAGGAGGGCACTAATAAAATTGCTATCTCTCACGGCTTTCCCGCGGTGGAAATGAGTTTGAAAGCAATTTGGACATGTCACCCCCAGGAGAGAGTTGATATTGATTTGCCATGAACTACCACCGGGATCTAAAGGAAAAGGGGCAATTTATCTACAAATGAGAAAACTCACAGAGAAATCACATTTTTCTAAATAGCTGACCTACTTTCTGTCATGCAAGCCTCCAGTGTCTAACGCTCCATCCGCCCATTCTCAGGGCTCTGTTTTAGGCTCTTGCCCAAATGTCTGCTTGCTCCAAATGTTTGCATATTAAAAAGTATGTTTTACCCTGCCAGCTGCACCGTATTGAACCAAGCAATCTGAAGTGGACGTCTGCCATTAGTTTTGTCTTAAGTAATTGGATGTTTGCGTGTTTGTGTGTGAGCTGTCAGGGTACTCATTGACCTTTTAATGGGCCATCAACACCCTTATGAGTGAAAGAGAGAGAGAGAGTGAGCAAGATAGACAGATAAAGTGTTCCAATGTTCTCACCCTAACTCACCCTAACTCACCCCATCTTCTCTGTTTCATCCAGAATGACACATGGGGACAGCAGTACTCCTACGCACTTTTCAAAGCTATGAGCCACATGCTGTGTATTGGGTATGGCATGTACCCCCCGGTGGGCATGACAGACGTGTGGCTGACCATCCTCAGCATGATTGTGGGCGCTACCTGCTACGCCATGTTTGTGGGCCACGCCACCGCCCTAATCCAATCCCTGGACTCATCTCGACGGCAATACCAGGAGAAGGTGAGTTAAGATGACGTGCTGCTGACAGCTACGTTGCCTTGATTTATTTTGAAGAGACGACAGTGGTGGTGGGGCGGGATGCTGGCTCGCCCCTTAGCTTGGGTTTATTTAGTTGTTTAATGCTGCGGTTTACCCTAAAAATTAATTGCTGTGATGTTTGTGCAGCCATTAAACAAATACTGACATCTAGGTGTTGCAGTTCAGGAATTTGTAACCTGTACTTCCCCCCTCAGTGTAGGCGGGATCGCCATCACATCGTGGCTTGATGTGATTTTTACAGTGACACTTGCTGGATCTTTGCATTGGCAACAGTGTCTGATCTGTTGTACTTTGTAGTTCTGCATGCTTCCTTTAAAAAAAATCCTGGTCGAGGAAAATAAATCAAATGTTGCAATTGTTGGTAGCTTAGCTATTTTAAAAAGATGGGTTTGTGCAGGAAGTGCCACTCGTGACTATTCTTTGACCAATCACTGGTCTGCAGTGTTTTACCTTCACCTTTCACTGTATGAGCTCAGCCACCTTGGAAGTAACAGGAAAGTACCAGGTACTATCCACAACTTTTACTAATGGAAAACCAGAAAAGAGCAAGTTGAGTTGAGTAGACCTGTGCTGCACCATGCAGTAGAAATGTTGCATAAGACTCACTTAATCTGAAAACGTGTATCACGTCTGCGTGTTCAGATTTGTTTTCTGAGAAATTAGAGAATTTTTACACAAATTGAAGCAAATGTGTGCAAATGGTTTCACCTTTAGTGTCTTTCTCTTCACACACAACATCGTCTTTGTCTCACATTACATCCCTCACTCTGTGGAGGAAGAAGGCACGCTTCATTTGGAGATGTATGGTTTTCTTTGGACAGCAACAGAAACAACAGAAAGTGCCACTTCTAGATATTAGTCCACACAGAACAAGTTGTCATTATTTTCTCTGCTTCTTTTAATCTTAAACTGGATGTGTTTTTGCGACGGAACCGTCCATAAACAGACAGGAACCCCCAGCCTCCCCAGTTGGGGGAAAGGAAAACCCTGACAGCTGGCTGTGAAGGCCGGACCGTGTTCCACTGTGCCATGCCCTCTGTGGGCCCAGCGTGGGCGATAATGAGCTGTGCTGCAAGGCTGCCACATTGCCCACCGTCTGTGGCGAGGAGGAGACGGGAGAGGATGACCTCCAGGGAATGGAAGCAGAGGCTCCTGAGACCCCACCCAACCGAAAGAGGGGGAGTGGGAGTAAAAGAGAGCAGAGAAAAAAAGAATCAGGCAGACGAGCAGAGGAGCAGATTAGCTGACGTAATGGGTGTGTGTTGCTACATCTTCAAAAGGAGGGAAAAAGGGCACTGGATAAATTAACACCTCACTAATCTTGGGGTGAGTAACAAAGAGTTCTCCACCAGATTCTCACCAGCTAAAAAAGAAAAAAAGAAATCCAAAAAGTAAAACCTGGGAGTAGGTACATGACTAATGCTGCTGATCTGAGTAGCTGTTTAATGAAAGGGGGGCAAACCATCTCCCGGCTCAGCACCCTCCACTCGTCTGCCGCTCTGCTTTAGAGATGCCTTGCTGCCAAGTAGACTGAACAGCTGGCCTGTCTCAGCACCAGTCAGCATGTGGTACCAAAGCCATTTGCTGCCGTTTCTGGGATCGCCCCCTAAGGCGCCTTAAGAATCCCCCAGCCAGCTAAAAAGGCTCCCCTGTGCTGCCACAGCTTCCCACGGTGCCTGCCTGCAGAAAGGTTATTACTGCAGACTGCAATTAATTTTTAAGAGTGCAAATTCTCTCATTTATCTTCCCACATGCCTCAATGATAAGGCACTCTCTGGGTGCACTGTCACTGCATGCTCATCTGGCTGTGGGAGCCAGATAGCAGTCGTTTCTACTACACTGTACTATACCCACTCCTCCCCGCTTATCAGGGTTAGTTCCTTCAAAGACATAAACCTTTTTGTCACTGGCCCTCGCATCAGTCGTGTGACAATGGGATCTGCTTCCCGGAGATTTCACTCAGCTTTTTCCGAGTTAGACTAATACCATAATCCACGCACTCAAGAAGTGGACAATCCATTGGTCAATCCCTGGAGTTTTTAGAAGACAGGTGGCTGTTTTCAGATGGCCAATGGGCCGCCATGACAGGGACAGCTGTTTCTGTCCACTGGGACTCAGCCTGGAGGGAAATCTGCTAACTGAGCCACCACCAACACAACCTATTATACACACCTCACCTGTCTGTTAGACTGAGTGACTCTGTGCACACTCATTAGTTAAACTAAGGTGTGGCGGGTTTTTTGAAACATCTGTAAGAGTTTTTTGCATCTCTTAAAGGGACAGTTAAAGAAAAATCAAAACTACGTATTTGTTCTCTTACCTACAGTGATTTAGCTATCTAGATTGTTTAGTTATCATCTGCCTTCTTTTGAATATAAGGAACTATATGGCACTTGGAGGAACATAAAAGGAAAATTGAAAAACTCAGCAGCAATGTCTCTTTCCAGAAATGACGACCCGCTTACTTTAAGCTATTTTCTTTCAACCGAACAACACCTGCTCATTGACAAAGGCCCGCACTCGTGAGATGTAAACTAATCTCCAAAAGCTTTTGGTGGAAAGAAAATAGTTCCTTCTCATAAAAAAACATCTGATTTCTGGAAATAGACATTGCTGCTGCAGAGCTTTTAAATGTGTTTGCTTGACACCACAAACCAAGTGGCATCTAGTTCCATTATATTCAAGATCTCCAACTCTCTGCAGCTTAAACCCAAAATATTCTAGATAGATTAATAGCATGACAAGTAATCAGCAAAATATGTACTTCTGATTCAGGGGTGAAGTGGATGTTTGAAGTAACTGGCTAAGATGTGACGGAAAGGCATTTTTACTTTTCAGGTGTACTTTACATAACACAATGCGAGGCTGGTAATACAACAGAAAGTATGTAAATCTAATATATGTCATGATCATTCCAAAGCAGAATATAAGAGGTATAACTCTTTCAAAGTAAGAAGGATATGGCACACACTTGGTAAAATGAATCGTGTATCAAGGCACTCTGAATTAAAAAAGGCCAGTGCTTTGAAATATCAATTAGAAACGCTGTTCAAAGAAAAGTATGTTTCTCTTTAGATATTTGCATAATGTACGGTGGGTACTTTAAATAATAGCATATGCATTTATATTAATCTGTGCTCTCCTGTAAGGGCACTTTTATAAGTGCTATTGAACTCACAAACTCAGTCTCAGAGTGGGTACTCCAAGTACAAGGACACAGAGAAGCTTTAATTCTCATCAAAACCAGTTTATATTTGTAACACATTATATTAAACAGGAAAGCACAAAGAGATTGATTGTGTTTTAGTAAAAATTAAGAGGAAAAAATCACTTTCAACTATCAAACAAAAGCTGTGCCATAAAATATATTTTTCATCTCAGTCCCACTGCCTTTGTTTTTTTTTTTCTCTCAGCAAAATCACAGTATTCAGAGACACTTTTAATACTTAATTTGGCGTGCTGACTCAACACATGCATAGCTGATGTTGCAGATTACAGAGCGTGAAATATGAAGAATTAGACATTTTGACTCATTAGTAAATGCTGGAAGAGCCACCAGTCTCTTTCCTGTTGGCACGCTGAAATGGATCTCCGTAGTTTGCAGCTTGGAGTTTTTGTGTTCTGAAGCCAAATATGCCCATGTTGATATTCCAAAGACGCTGTCAGCAACACTACAAAACTGCATCATTTGCATACAACACTAGTCTGTGAAATAGCGTTGTGGATTGTGACTTACTTCAGCAGTGTAGACGTTGTGAGGCATCATAAATCACTGCCTTATACATTTTCTTTCTTATTGCACAATAATTTTAACTTTTTAACAGGTTGGGGTATCAGTGACAATTAATGTTTGCTACCACTGAGCTGTATTCCAGTGTCGTTCTGTATGGCATTTGGCAAAAGCATACACCCCATAGGAAAAAAACACAATTTCACTCCCATACTGCCACAGCTGTGCAGATGTTACATACTGTTCATCAAAGAACACAAAAAAGCGGATCAATGTTGAACCGCGCAGCATCATCACAACATTAAAATGCCCCATGCTGATTTGGATGTGACACAAGCTCTGTGTTCATCCACTGTAAATGAGCTGTAAAAAGTAGAGCACATGTACACACAGCTGTGCGGCCCAAGATGTGAAGCCATCTGTCCAGCCGGTATGCAGAGGTGACAACCAGGTAACGGTTACATTTAAATGGGAAACAAATGAGTGAAACCCCTCTGGGCGACAGAGAAAATCAGTCTATAAAGGAATCACAGAAGAGTACAGATGGGAAATATGAAACGAGGGAGAGAGGAGAAAAGCTCTACACCTCAAAGATGGTGAAAATTATCATCAGAAAGCCGGGGTATAATCTTTTCTGAATAGAATTCTATTACAATGTGGCACCATGTGATAAATGCGCGGGCTGTCAGAAGCTAGCAAGCAGACTTAAATGAGCTCTTAAATAGGAATCAGGCAGCCTGTTAACTGTTACACAAAGTAAAGAGCCCAACAATCACACTAAATACCAGGGGCTGAAGAGTGGCTCCCACTGAGATGAAAAACAGCTTTATTAGATTCATTTTCCCTCTGCTAAAAATATATGCCCATCTTTTTCTGTGTGTAAACAGAGCCTGTGGGTGCAGAATATTAAAGCGTGTGCATTTTCTACCTGTTCGCAACTCAATTTGTTGCAGATGTATCTGACTGCTTGGTTTAGGTTGAGTCCATATCAGATCTAAAAGGAAAAGAAATGTTGAAGCTGGACATGCTGTTAGCTTTTCCTCAGCGCTCCCTTTTCTTCTAAGTGATTTAGCTATGTGCTCGAGGTGCAGAGGGTTACTACTGAGTGCTCTAGTCATGGGATTTAGTTGAATTTTGATTTTTTGTTACATGCTGTCACAGCATGTAACATTGCTGTCGTATCTTCATTTAAAGTCTCTTCTCCCTGCTAGTTGAATTGAGTTTTATTAAATTAGAAGTTCATGCTTTAATCTATAAAATGGGCAAATGGTGAAAAACTGACTGATATTGAAGACGTTGATTGGAAAAAAACAGTCCAAACCCCAAAGATATTCAATTATTAAATAGGAAAAAACAGCAAAAAAAACAAAACATGATTTATTGCTTGGTATTTTTTCCTTGATAAACAACTTAATCGATTAGTCAATGTCAAACTAACTAAACGTTATTTCTAAATCTCTAGCAGCAGTGGATGTCTAAGCCTAAAATATAAGACTTGAGTGATTTGCTTTTTCTTTTTGTTTTTTCTTTTACCAATCATTTTACCATTTTTTGTATCTATGTAAGAACTTTCAAACAGAATGCCAATACTACATGACATGCAAACCACTTTTTTGTTTCTTGGAATGAGGTTGATACTTCTATACAACAGGCTATACAACATCTTACCTCAGATAAACTGCCAGATGCTGGGGCTCTTGTATTTGGTCCTTTACCATTAAACTATTCAAACCTTTTATTGAACATCTGTTACAACGTGGCAACCTTGCGTCCCTGAGGAAGTTGTGATATATTCAGAGGCGAGTAATTCACATTTTCATATGTTTATTTGTCACGCCTATGGTGTGTAGAGGCCATTACTGCTGTAAAATTACACTGTAAGACAGAATAGTACAGCGAAATGTTTATTCATTCATTTTCTGTAACTGCTTATCCCCTTATCCCGATCCCAGCTGCATTGGGCAAGAGGCGGGGTACACCCTGGACAGGACGCCAGTCTATCACAGGGCTGACACATATAAACAGACAACCATACACACGCTCACTCACACCCACGGGCAATTTAGAGTCACCAATTAAACCTCAGCTGCATGTTTTTGGACTGTGGGAGGAAGCCGGAGTACCCGGAGAGAACCCACGCACACACGGGGAGAACACGCAAACTCCACACAGCCGCACGGCTCCACACCCTCTTGCTGTGAGGCAAGAGTGCTAACCACTACACCACCGTGTGGCCCCCAGCGCAATGTTATTTATGTTTTTAATATTTTAATAATTACAGAGTAACTGTATTGTTCAATATTCTGTCGGGTTCTCTCATCCCCACATTAAACCCTTGAATTACCCAGAGAGCAATTCTGCTCCACCACAATCTAAAACATTTTGAGGTAGAATGGGTTAATCATTTGCTAAATTCCCTCAAGGATTCCTCCCTGTTGTCTCATGCATGTTGAGAATCATTATCACAGAAAAAAACAAATACAGCTCTCCAGATTGGGGGCACAAGATGGCTGCACCTGTGACTGTGCATGCAGGATATGCCTGCCACTCCAGCTCTCTGTAAGCCTGAGCTTATCTCTCACTATGGCCCTCTACACTGCAATGTACACAAAGATGGGGACAGGGACACCAAACAAAAGAGATAATCTGGTTCATTTGTAGGTGACTTGTGATCCATGTTGTCTCACTTACTTTATAGACGCTCTCTGATCCTTCAGGTTTTTAATGGTATAGTATAATCATTATTCAGTGTGGGATAACAGCATTAGTGCAGTTCTGTTTGTTGTTGGTAGTTAGTGATGAAATCAGGGATGCCCAGGAGGGACTGAAATTTAAGTAGCGTGTTGTGGCATGCCAGTCCCAAATGGCTTTAGAAGGAAATGGCAATGGGGTGCTGCAGCCCCTCCCCTATACATCTCTAATTAACACATGGCAATTAAACATGGCTCTTTGGGGAACAGTTAATAAGAGGCCCAAAGCTGATTATTTGTGGGTGAAGGGGCTCTAGAGATCTTTTGTTCCCCCACTTAATTTCTCCAATCAAAACCTTAGGAAATACAGTAAATAGTCATCAGAGGAGAACTATGTTTGCACTTATAGATTTGTTCCTTTCTTTCCGACAGGGAGGGAAATGGATTAACGCTGTTAGAGAACTAGTAAAACATGCAGCTCCTTAAAACTCTACTAAGTCATGTCTGTGTTGATTGATGTAGATTTTAAGACCTTAAAAAACTCCAGTATAAAAAACAATAGCAATAACTTTGTGTGCCTTGTAGAGGTTAAGTCACGATTTCCACATATGATCAACCCAAGGACACAGCTGTCAACATGTTGAGGAGCTTAAGTCTGATTCTGCCTTACAGTAAGAGCCGTTCTCATTAGTCTGGACCTGACTGATGGCATTAATCTAAACCCTGCTACATTCCCTTTCCCTCGTCTGCCACATAACTTTTACTGCTGAGTCAAGGACTGTTGACATGCCCCAGAGGTAATAAAAGCCACGAGTGTCTGGCTGCAGCTGCACTGTGAGACC
>CAFUXE010001691.1:818098-841361 GCA_903364295.1 Serranus cabrilla | reverse complement strand
TTAGCAGCTCACTCAGAGATATCCATTAATCTCTTTTTGTTCAGTTTCCTGCCATGGAATTTCTTTTCCTGTAATGCAAAAGAAACAAACACCATCTGAACTGCACGCTGCCATAGTCCTGCTTGTTTGAGGTGTAGTGCTGTCCATGGTGCTGATCCTATAGCTGTCACAATGTAGCACTTGGTTTTGCAATAACAACTAGTTTAGGTCTCAGATAGTTTGTGTATGACAGCCAAGACTATGTGCCTTTAGCATGCGATTCTTAGTCTTTTATTTCTGTCAGGTTACAATTAATTTATATCACTATTATAAAGATGCACAGTAAGTAAACCTACAACCATATTTTGCATTAGAAACCCTCTGGCCAGGACTGACAGCACAGATAAAGGTAAAGTAAAGGTAAAATTGTATAATGTATATGTTTAAACACTTTTGTAAGCTCATGTCATGAGGGTCCTGGTACTGTGCATTAGTGTTATTGTTAAAGGTGCACTTTGTCTGTGGAACATGAGGCTTATAAAATCAAAAACTATTTGATTTGTTGAGTTGCATCTATACATATACACAGACATCTTATGGGTCTTGAAGGCTGTTTTGTTGTGTCTTTTTCCCACGCCAATATAAGCAGTTCAGGGGGTGAAATAGAGACTATGATATGTGACGGACCCCAGCATCAGCTGCAGTGCAGAAAACACCAGATATCCCCAAACTGTCTATGCATGCTAGCCAAACGCAAGGTGTTGCGCAGCTATGCTAAAGCTGTGAGGGAGTGAGCATGGCATGTCACAGGGAATCAGGCAGCCCACTGCGGATGTTTCAAAGGTTAGAGAGTGTCCGCTCCGTGGGCTGGCGGCAGTGTCGGGGAGGGAGATGGGAGCTGACAGCAGGACTCAGAGTCCAGGTGAGCTTTGCCAGACCAGGCTGCAGGACACAGATACTTTATCACAGACCAAGCAGTCCTGCTCGTACTCATTAATTCACATCCATGCACACTTAAGCAGAGAGGAAGGCAGGTACACCCATGCACACATCGAATCTCATGCAGATACATGGACACTGAGACTTATTTAGAAGAACATTCAAAGGCCACGATTTGCATTCACTCAGGAACATGCACTGGAGTTAGCGGGTGCAGCCACTTGCACATGCTAAGCTGTTTCTGCTTTGGCTCACACATGTACTGTAGATTTTGATGTGGATAGGGCAAAGAAATATAAAATATTATGAAACAAACATACTCACAACTTTTTTCCCGTCCAGAATATCTCTGTCTGTGGTCTGGGTGGGATTTGTATTTGTAATATTTTTATCCAAATATATTACTAAACTCTAACCCTTATGGTTAAAGGTTTTCCATACATTACTATGTCAGTTATTTTGATCATATGTCTATCCAGTGTTACCAGCTTAATTGTTATTGTTCATTAATATGTTAAGCAGAATGAATTGTGCATACCCACATTTTAACTTGCTAAGTTCCATAACCAGAGAGTTCTTTGTCTAATTTAACCCCTTGATAAGTTTATTCCCTTTAGTCTCTGATGCTTTTTTGTAGAATTTTCTCTTAGGTATTAATGATTTTTAGAACTTAAAAATTCATCGATGTTTGTATCTCAGTGCAGCCCCTGTTGCACCAGTCTTACCTCATAATGAGATGTTTTTTATTGACTGTATTTGGCTCCTGGTGCAGATGTAGCTAAGCAAAAGTCAATAAAACCTCACAGAGAGCATGGTTTGTGACCCTGTATTATCTGTACAACATGTAGAACTAAAAACTGAGATCATATGGT
Source organism: Serranus cabrilla (assembly GCA_903364295.1). Lineage (NCBI taxonomy): Eukaryota > Metazoa > Chordata > Actinopteri > Perciformes > Serranidae > Serranus > Serranus cabrilla. The sequence continues at coordinate 839,571 of CAFUXE010001691.1, read as the reverse complement.
ATTCATAGTGTCAAGACATACATTCACACAAGATGTGCCCGGTCTCGTTGTTCTTCCCTTTTCTTGCTTTCTCCCCCACACATCCACACACACATTAACACACACTGACGTCTTGCATGGCAGGCAGTCTGCTCTCCACTCTAAGAGTCGGTGCAGGGACTCCAGGGAAGTATCTTTTGAGTAAGAGCCCGGGACACGTGGGCTGCACTATCCAACAAAAGACCAGTCATGTGTGTTCTCACTAAGGTCACAGCACATGACATCATAGTTCTGCTTCCCCTCAGCATTAATTTTAATTGATGTCATTCAATTTTGATGAATGCATTGTCACTTATGGCAAAGAAACACCTTCTTGTGCACAGATGTACATTTCCTCCTTGAAACTGAGGCATCTTTGTGTCTGTAGTGCTGAATTGCTAAACACAGTTTTGGGAACACGATAAACTAACAGCAGAACAGCTGTGCAATAGACCTGTCAATGGACTTTTAGTTTATTCTCAGATTTGCATCTTTGCTTGTACTTTTCCCTAAAAGCTGTTTTTAGAATCAAAAACATCAAGTGCGATGTCATTTAATTCCCAGTCAATCATTTATTTTGTAGTGATGATATTATAGCTTTGCTAATTTGAGTTGACAAAGCCCACAGTTTTCGGCTGATTGTGAATCATCACATTGTTGGTGAGGAGGACCACACAGTTAATTGTAGAAGCAGCAGTCAGTCTAAGGAGAAAACACACGCCCCCCTTACAGAATACAAGCAGCGCTACACCAACTAAGCCTGTCCTGTGATTTCATGCAGGATTTGGGGAGCATTGCGATGAGTCACAGGAGATGTGAGTAAGCAGTGGGAGTAGAGCATTCATAAATAAATTGAATGTAACTCACGAACCATCCTCAAAAGCCAGCTAGAGTTGAAGAGTGCAGTGTGATTGGCTGGATTAAGGGGTGGTGACAACGCTGCTGTTATGAAAAATGACATGAAATAAAAGTGCCATGGGGGCACAGGCTTATGATTTTTATTTTATGAAATGACTTTAACATTTAATCAACAACTGCTGAAGCAAGAATGATGAAATAACAATCCATAATGATGGATAAAAGTAAAAATCATTTATGAAATTATTTGACAATTTATTGGTTAATTTGTTGCTATGTTTTACACAGTGTATGCATGATCTTAATGTCTTGTTTATTTAATATTAAAATGTTACTGTCAGTAGGAATTAAAAAATGGTTAATAGAAAAACTATGATAAATCAAATATTGAAATTAAAAAAATTGAAGATGTAATTATTTATATTTTGTTTGTATTTGTATGTATTATTTTCCTTTTTTTGCTTTAATGTTTACTGTTTAAATCTGGTGAGTAGGTTTGAGTTATTTCTGTTTTTCTATTTATTTACCCTTTTTTTGTAAAAACCCATCATTTATACTTTTTTTTGTCTACAGACTCACTTAGCCATCACTTTATTTTGACAACACATTGAACCTTGCTTATTTTTCATTATTTTTAATGTAATTTCTTTTATTAAACTCCTGATATTCAGGACATTATTTAGCTTCAGTGCAGCCGCCTGCATTTAGCCTCTCAGCAGTTATCCACTAATCTCTTATTGTTCAGCTCAGATTGGGTTGCGCCAGACCCGGACCCTGCCATGGATTTTTTTTTTCCTGTACTTGTAGTTCAGATGGCACTGCTAAGTGTCTGGGCTTCACTTGCTCTCTGCAAAGACAGTTAGATGAGGCCAGAGGGCTCACTGCAGCTCACCGCCTCATCTTGGCAGTGTTGGCTTCATCCAGAAAGCCACGGGACAAGAGGATTTAATACAGAGCTGTGATGCTCCTCTCCAGAGGGGATTACTGGAGCAGTGCTCCGGGAAATGGACCCCCAGCACAGCTACAGCCAGGGCTGCCCCACTAGTACAGTACGCACACATACACATGTGCAAACACACAGTGTACACACACACAGACGGAAGAGCATGGTATTTTTACTCTCACATTCACACAGCTCTCTCGCTAACTTGGCCATTGTCCATTCATCCGTGCTCTCTCTCACACACACAAACCATAACACGCTGCACATGAGGTTGTTTTTATGCTTCATACAGAGAACATATTCCTCATTCGCTGTCCTGTCAAATCAGGCATTCTTCCTTTATCCGTTGCCCTATCTCATTTTTCAAACCATCACACACAATCATAACCACTTTACACTCAGTGACCAGAAAAATGCAAAGTCCTGTACAGTCTAATCCATTACTATTGCTGTGCATTGAGTGCTTCATATGTGAACCGTGTAATATTGACATGTTTTCACTCAGTTTATTGTGGTTTTCTATTATATTGAGAGGTGTTTCTGCAGTTCCTCCATATATGTAAATAGGGTGGACAAAATTCCAAAGGGAAATTTTGTTGCTTTGCATAGTGCAAGTGCTTCTATATTTTTTATCCACAGAGGATATATTATAAGATTTCACTAATTTTAGCTGTTAAATGAGGTCCAATTTCTGTGTTTATTATTTGCCAGATAATTCACAATATGTGGTCCATTTGTGTCGAGGTGGCACTTTCATGTTTTTTTTTCCATTTGTGGAGCATATTTTGGTGTATTGCCAGTGGGAGGAGAAGTGCAGTAGGGGGGATGTCACTGGCAATCGAGCAGCACACTGCAAATTTGGAGTCAACATTGACGGCATATTGGGACATCTGCCTGCTCAGAGTAGTCGAACCATGCACAGCACTGCACCTGGTGCCCTCTTAAAGATCCATCCAAAATCATCTTTTTACTTGGCTTTTCACTTTCTTCTACCTGGACAAATTGTTGTGATTATTTTAGTGAAAGCAGAGTGAAGATCAAATATCTGCTGCGTACCAGCATCTGTCATCAACAACAGCTAGCATGCTGTGGCTAATTATCTGAAAGGCTTTCCCACTCAGTTAATTATCTCCCTATGCAGCTGCCTGATATGGCTATCCTGTACAGAAACGTTTCTATCTTCAGTTCCTACTGTGAGCAGTGTACATTTCTCAAGTTTGAAATTGACTACTTTGATCAAATCATGCAAAAACTGCTGCAAAGTAACCATACAAACTTCTAAGCTCTTGTTGACATTAATATCTCTGTTAGCCAGAGATTCATAAGCTCTGCAGTCGATAAACTGTGACATATTTGGGGCACTATTACAGTCCACCCAGGAGTTTTTGGGACCAATACAAGTATTAGAAATAAAAATAAAAAAATACTAATACTCTCATACTAATGTCTCAGCCAGAATTTGTATGAATTCTTTGTTGTCATCATGTAATGAATGAATAATTAGCTTGGTCTTTCCCTGAAAAGAAAAGGGAAACAACATGATGTGGCAGTAAAATTAATATGTAATTTGTGGTTCCATAGGCAACCTTTACATGTAGTGTGAATATCATGATTATAGTTTGAATATGAATATTTTAATTACATACTTTGTCTTCCAGATTAGTGTGTAGGCTTAACTGACAGCGTATTTTTGCCATGCACCTACACACAGCTTAATGTCATTACCCACATATACAATCATACTAAAAGACTAAAAAACTTTTTTATTAAAGCAGACATTGCCCCATACTGTATGAGGAGGCTCTTGTGTGTCTGCAGGTCAGAGAAATGTAAATACAAAACCCAAAATTGTATAGATACGCAATATCGAAAAGGAGAAATGGGACAATGGAGGAAAAAAAGACAGTTATGGTGGAGAGTCAAACTATGCATGAGATTTCTGGAGATAAGTAGAATGAAGAATTCTTTTAAAATTTGATTTGATGTATGCTACAGGGGAGGGAAGTAGGGAAGTGCCTTCTGCGAGAGAATTGGGAGCATGTGTGTGTAGATGAGCTGGAAATGGGTTCCTGAGAAAGAGGGAGTGTGATAGAAAACACAGGAAGGGAGGGCAGACCATGAGATGAAAGCTAAAGAGAAAAGACATTAGGGAATGTGTACAAACACGTGGCACATAAACACATACATACATACATCAACTAACCTCTGTCCGTCCACACATACATACAATATAAAGTGTTTTATAGATGCATACAGATCATTCATATTAGTTTATTCAAATACATTTTCTATATAAAGTATATATATAGAATATAAAGCTTGTATTTGAACCAATTTTACTTTCCCATAGCGCCTTGCTCTCATGAATAAATCACTGGCATGCACACACACAAATATAGTACTTTCACATACATTTGTATACATGCACACACACACCCTGTGCAGACACTGGCTCTCACACAAACACATCCCACTTGGATAGTGCATGAATTCACATGCGACATCTACATACAGTAGACACACGACTTGCACCCACACACTGTGTCTCTGTGCCAGAGCTCCGCAGCAGTGCAGCTTGTTTAATGGAACATTATTTTCCTGAGCGGGCATGGCAGATGAGGGCTGGCAGACCTCTCCAGTCTGAAAATGGCATTAAGTGCTGCATCAATGGATTACAGAGAAGTTTCAGTTTTTAATGCTAAAAAAATAATACAAAACATCTCTTGAGTTCATGCTTTGCCAAGACAGAGTTTAATGTTTCTCAGCATCAGTATCCATGGGAAATAAATAAAAATGCCTTAAAATCATACTCTTTAGGGTCCTACTGAAAGAGGTATGGTTCAATCACAGATAGCGAAATCTGTAGTAAAACTGGTATTTCTGTTTTAAATTTCAGTTAAAGTCAAAGACAGGTAAGCTTCACTACATCACTGATTGTTGTCTGCTGTGTTCTGTTGCAGAGATTTGTTTGCTGACGCGGGGCAGAAGGACAGCCAGTGTCCGAGCAGACACGTACTGTCGCCTGTACTCGCTGTCTGTGGACAACTTCAATGAGGTGCTGGAGGAGTATCCTATGATGAGGAGGGCCTTTGAGACTGTTGCACTGGACAGGCTGGACCGCATTGGTAAGAAATTAAAAAAATATTAATTATTTAAAAAATTAAACAACAATTTACATTGGGAATCTTTTTATACATGATTTTTTTGGTGGAATGTTTAACATTCTCTTCAGGATACTCTGAATTCAAAGTTTTATCCATTGTGTTTCTATTTACATTTTACACTGCTTCCACACTGCTTCCCAACTTCATTGGAATAAATGAAGTAAAAGAAAACATGATGTAAAATGAGGTCAGAAAAAAACAGAACCAAAGGGTATATCTGACATATAAGATATTTTGGAGACAATAAAATAGTTATATTTATATAGATATACTTTGTGCTCCTATCAAAGAAGCGTAAGCAACATTTAGAACAATTTATGTTCTAAAAGCCACAAAAGGAGTCTTTGTTGTTTTTCAAATATCATATAGGACAGGGCATAATTTATTTAATGAGTATGAGGTCAGCACAGGATAGCTAAGGGTGAGGGGTGGATGTTGCTGTCTGAGATTGAGACAATAACAGACTTCCAAAAAAGAGAAAGGGCAAGGAAAGTCCCAAACATGTGGCAGAATTTTCATGACTGTAACCAACTGCATTTTGCAAACTTTTATCATGACATGAAGACCTCAGCTGGTATCAGAAAGTAGCTAGTAGAAACAATACCAGCGCTTATACAAATAAAACTTGTGATTAATCTCATTTTACCCAGTCAGCATATCCATGAGTCACTGTGTTGGGAGAGGAAGTACCTGTTTAACTTGTATTTACTCAAGAGTGTGAATGTTCAGCATATCAAGCTGACATCAATAACAGAAACCAGAGCCAGAGCTCTCAATGCTATAAGAAATGTCCACACTGATGCTCAATGACTGAAATTACTTTCAAAGTCATCTGCATATAAACATGCAGATAGAGCTCTGGTTTTGAAATCCCTGCGTGACTTCTCTTACGCATACAATTGATATTCTTCCCATATCCATCGCCGTTCCCAGGCTCAGCCTGAGTAGATGAAAAATTCACAATGAAAGGCACGCCTGTATCATCACTCAGCCATCGCTGCATGCTCTGTTTTATCCTCAGCTATGTTTAGAATGGAAGATAGAGAAATTGCTTTAGGGGGTCTCTTTGTAGAAAATGGCTGCTTTGAAAAGATGTGGTGGGCTGATAGTGATGTTTCTGTGAGATGGTCTCCTGCGTACGTCCTTTCTCCTGGGCTCCATGCTCATGCACCCTTCTTCCCTAATTAAGTCACTCCCACAGCAATGATCCGCAAATTAATTACTGACTTGATGGACTTTGCACAATCTGATTGGAGGTGTGCAGGTGATAAAGGGTCAGGTGGTGCCAGGGTCAAAATGGATGTAGATACAATACCTCAATGCACCATCTCTACTAGTCTGCCACCACTCATACCAGAAAATGGAGAGATTGATCGGGGCTTAATTGCATTTACAATATCTTCTGGTTTCACAGCCTTTTGTTAGCACCAAATTGAAAATGGCAGTCATGTGAATTAACCTTGTCATCACTAGTGAGACCATTCAACAATGACTAATGGACTTTGCGGTCAGAGTTGCACACATTTCTGTAGGAGATAGGGTCAGCAGTTGGTCGGCCTGTCATAGTGACGCAACTCCAACTTTGTCACTTTGACCTTGTGCTCTGTGTAGAGGGACTTCAGAGTACATGTGTTGCTAGGGTGGAAAGTTAAGGAAAACATGTAGAAAAAGTCTGTTGTTATATTAATTCCCAAATTAAAAAAGTTGTCAAGTGTGAACATGCACAACACTGTCCCTAGGGCTGGATGATGGTACGACCACAATCTTCTGTTTTCTGATGATCAGTCAAACACATAGTATAGCTCATGCTCAATGTAAACAAAACAAGACATTATAGAAAAATATAAACAATATACATGATTGTATTGATTTTACAATATTCTGTATATCGCTGTATTGCCCAGCCCTACCGTCTTTTAATTTTTACAGCCAATAACAGGAAAGAAAATAAGACCAAGACTGTTGTAGGTTTGACCCATTCTCTCAATACAGCTTACACTGTATCACAGACTGAAGCTGCATCTTGTGGTACATTGTTTGCTTTATATTTTGTCCCTGTTACCTAGGGAATCACAGTAAGAGCTAGTCAAACATACACCACCTACACCTTAGGCTGTCATCCTGAGCTTCTGTCTCCGGGTAGTTATCTTCCATCTATCTTTTGTTGTTTCTCTTATTCTGTTGTCTTTTATGCTTTGTTTTCCCCCTTCTGCTCCATCCCCCTGTCTCATTCTTAAATCTCTTTTTCTCCCTTCATCCCACATGTGATTTTCAGGTACACAATTTTGTTTCTTTATTTTCTCCTTTCATAGCTGTTCTTGTGCTAGCGTCTTCTATTGGAAAGGGTTTTTGAAAAATAGGGTGGTTACTCGAGTACACCCAAATGTCAACCTGGTTCTAACTGTCTACAAGATTCATGCTTATTCTCCTTTTTATATATTTATTCTCTCTTTTATCACTCACTATGTGTCTGTTTTTGTGTTTATGTGTGCTTTTACAGGCAAGAAAAACTCCGTCCTGCAGCACAAGGTACAACATCACCTCAGCTCTGGTGGACTCAACTACCAAGAAAATGAGATCATCCAGCAGATTGTGCAGCATGACAGGGACATGGCTCACTGTGCCCACCTCTTGCAGAACGCCCCAACCCAGTCACCTCCTTCACCTACCCCTGTCATCTGGGCCCCCCTCATCCAGGCTCCACTCCAGGCAGCAGCTGCCACCACATCAGTAGCCATTGCCCTGACACACCATCCCCACCTTCCACAAACTCTTTTCAGGCCTCCTGTTTCTCTTCTGGGCTCCCTGAAGGACCCCCCGAGCCGGCTTAAGAAGTTCCACACGTTTGTTCCTCCATCCACTGCACCTGACTCTGCTGAGGACTCTTCTTCTAGCACCCCCTCTAAACTGCACAGTGCAGTGGACATGCCATTGCTGGCCTCTTTTCGGGCCCTGCACATGACATCAGGTTCAGGGGCAACTGGCACTAGCCAACAGGCCTCAGGTAGCGGAGGCCAGCATGGACCTAGTGGGGCTGGCTCTGGTTCCAGTGGTGGTGGGGCCTCCGCCTTCCCCTTCGGAACATACTCTTCGTCCGGTTCACCCTCATCTAGTTTGGCCCAGCTACACCCACAACCACAGCATCAACAGCCGTTTCGCTCCAGCACCCCACCTCTCTCAAATCTCTTCCACCAAGGATCTACAGGTGGTAGCACAGGGTCAGGAATAAGTGGAGGGGCAGGTGGAGCCTGTGGTGGTGCTACAGGGTGGTCTTCAGGTGGTGCGGTCGGAGGGTTTGCAGAAGGAGCCACAGGAGGAGACTCTGCTTGGGCTGGAGAGGACTTTACAACCGGAACAATAGGGCCACTGCCAGGGGTGCATTTTGGGTCGGGAGGAGCTACTGGTGGATCAGTAGTAGAGATCTCAGGGGAATCAATGGGAGGGATATCTGAAGGATCAGTGGGTGCTACTTGTGGCAGGTTAGCAGGTGGCGCATCAGGTGGATCAGCGGGGGGTCTTACTTGCGGGTCAATAGGAGATGCAAACAGGAGATCAATGGGAGGGACTTCTAGAGCATCAATGGGCAGAGTCTCAGGGGGATCAGTGGGAGGGGCTTCTGGAGAACCACCGGTAGTGACTACCACTGGAGGATCATTAGGGAGGGCTTCTGGTAGATCAGTGGGAGTGGTTTCCGGGGGATTCACTGGAGGGGTCTCTGGGGGACCTCCTGGAGGGGGTTCTGGTGATTCTATGCTAGGAAACTCTGATAGATTGTTGGGAAGGGTTTCTGGTGGATCCACAACTAGCCATATAGGAGGAGGTTCAAGTGGGCCTGGGGGAGGGGTGATTGGACATATTGGCAGAGCATCAGGAGTGGTAGTAGGGAGCCATATAGCAGGATCTATGGCTTCTCCTGTAGGAGGGACTTCTGCTGGATTTACAGCTGGACTTCTTAGTTCCTCCCGTTGTCAGAGTCCTGTATCTACGGGCTCATCTAGCCCTATGCCCGGTCAGCTTCTCCATAGCCAGCCACCTCCCAAGCCTCCTCAAGTGGCTCCTTTGCAGCAGTTTGCTGGGGGAGGCAGGACTACCTGTGGCCTAAACCTCTTCCATTCCCCTCCACATGGCTCCCCATCCTCTAGCAGAGGACAGCACAGCAGCCAGCAACCTGCTGAGAGCTCCCCATCTTCCCTCAGCCATTTTAGCCTGGCAGGCCTCCAGTCTGGCTTTCTGCCTCACCAGATGTCCCTGGAGAGGTCTGCCCTGGCCTCCCTTGCCCAGTATGGTTCAGCAAACGCCTCCCCCTGCCTTACCCCGGTGGCTCCCAGTCCTACTATTCAAAGTCCAGTGGCAGGCAGGACTTTCCACTACAGCGACCCATCGAGTGCCACAGGATCCCACAGTTCTCTGCTCATGCCTCAGTCTTCTCTCCCTTCACAGCTCCCCAGCCAGCCACACACGACAGGGAGAGATTCTCCACTGGGTCGTTTTTCCGAGGACCTAAAGCTTTTATCCAGCTCACACCCATCTTTACCCCAGGAGGTGGCCCAGGTCTTAGGCCACCATACTCCTCAATCCTCTGTGGAAACTGGATATTACCCCTCACCCTTTTCCTCACCCACTCTTGTGCCCAAACCCTGTAGCTCAGTGCCAGGGCGCATGACTCCTCCGATCCAGATGTCTCCGGGGCACCATCACCAGACTCAGTCCCCCGGGGCCTCCCCGGCCTTGCCTCTACGGAGGGCCTCTGCTGCCTACTCATCAGATCTAGAACCTCAAACTGTCCGCTCAAAACTCCCTTCCAATTTGTGAGGATTGATCACACCCTCCTGTGCTCCTCCAAACTGAATCACACAAAAACTATCTCCATGTGTGACATTCTTTTCTTTCTGTCTTCAGACTTCACTGTGTTCCACCTCTCATTTTACCAAGATCTTAAAAATTACTGTGATTTAAAAGATATTTTACCGGTTAACTCTGAGCTCTAGAATACTCTATATTTGTTTTATGTTTTGTCCTCTTTCTTTATTCATAAATACTGTACATAGATAGAGATATATTTAAACAATAAGTTAACCAAGGGACTAGGAGGGTGTGAAAAAAGTTCTCCATTTAAAAGACAGTCATTTTCTTTATTTATATAACTATGCCAAATTCATCTGATGATGTTTGGGAAGACAATTCAGTGGACTACACAATAATACTCTTTTTTCTGCAGGAACCTATGCACTAATACCTGCATGTATAAATGCTTTTTGTGTGTTACAAAAAATTATCTACATTTTTAGCAAAAACAACATGCTTTGAGACAGGCTAACTCTTGTACCATCTCATACAGGATCACATATTGTTGATCCTTATATGTATCTATTAGATTGTACTTATTTATCCTCTGTATAAACTTTTCAAAACCTAATGAGAGATGGAGAAGAGATTTTAGGAAACCAAAAAGACTTTTCCTGTGGGGTAATAATTCACCTCCTTTTGGCCCGTCAATCCTTATTTTATACCACTCTATCGTAATAATACTGTTTTCTGAAGCAGGGGGAGAGGGGGTTTAGCGAGCTACCCTCCATCTCAATATTGAGACATAACAGTATGTAAGTGACAGGCTTTCTGCAGAGTCCTCAACCATGTCGTAACAAGCTCACTTTGTCTTCCAAGCTCATGCCGCTAATGTGTGTAGAAAGCATGTGTTGTTTTTTTTCCTGACTGTGTGCAACTGTTAATGTGTGAGTGTTAGTGTGAATAAGTGTGTGAGTCAGTGGAACAGTCAGATGCAAGGAAAGACTTTTCCCTGGACTGATCAAACAGATGTTTGCCTTTTTTCTCACAAAAAAACTAGGACTTCCATTAACCACAGCTTGTGTGTTGCATTGTGTAACACCTAGGCCATATGAGTACAGTCAAATATATAATAGCCCCAAAGCTAGACTTTCAGTCATTTAGCAAATGCAGTACATACAGTACACAAGCTGAAATATCCTAAAAGTGCTGGAAATATGGAAATATGCCACTTGATATTTGATTTGTGCATTACTTCTTCTACTGTAGCTGCTATGTGATCAACAGAAACATGTCCTCATTGAAGGTCAGTGCTGAGATTGAGATGTTGAATGTATGTTTATTTGGTGTTGCTAAAAGTAAGTACTGTAGCTATATTGGATGCACTGAAGGCACGAAGCCCCCGGGGCTTAAGAGACTGTTCCATAACTGGTTAAATATCTTTGACAGACGTTTTCATCAGCAGCCATTTCTCCCGCCAAAGTGTCCTTTAGCAAGACACAGAACCAACTCGATTGCCCTCTTTTTACTGCATGTTCACCATAAGGTACTGTCATACTGCTGCTTCTGTAACTCTGAGAGACATTTTTTACAACCATTAGTTTGACTTTGTCACTTCACTTTTGATTGCATTGCTGCAGGTATCTATGAATTCATACAATATACAAGACATATGGATCACATCTAGATTTAGCTGTTTGCAGTCAAAACTCAAACAGGGAAAAAGGTCCATCATATATTCATTCAGAATCTGGTAGCACTGTCAAAAAGCCTCACAGTGGTCAAGTAACCTGAGTACACAGTGGAGGAAGGTATCACTAAATTCCCAAGGGAGAGAAGCAGGGATATGCTTCTACATGTTTGTCCGTAGCTCATCACCAAGGCACACCCGGGCTCCACTCAGACAGCTGAGTCCCTAACTCAGTCACAGCACTCAGCCACGGCAGCCTAATTTAACAAGACATGTCTGTAATCCCTTGACCCTCACAGGCTATCATGGACTCATGCACAGGGGTGCACAGTGACCACGTTCTCCCCTCATTACAGTTCCCAGAAGTCCCTGTAATAAGGTATAGCGATACACATGACATGACACAGAGCTGCACGTATGCACATTCACAGACATGCTTGCAACAACAAGGGAACACATTCACTGCTCCTGGCGAAAATACAGAATCTCTTTTCTTATCTACAACATTATGTTGTTAAAAATATCTTTAAGCTCATGTATGACCAATTGATTTTCCACTCTTGTATTGCACTCACATCGCCAGTCCAGTTAATATAGCTGGCAGTTCTTACCACTCTTATGATTAGTAATTTAGTTTACATTTTTTGTTGGAAGAAGGAATACATGAACTGTAACCCTTAGAAGACTTATTATTCATCATCCATTTATGAATAGCGGTTGATTCTTTGATTGCAAGCAGCTTGGTCCAAGCAGAAATGTACATTACTATTGTATATTCATCAACTGCCTTGTAAGATATTGGGGCAACACTATGATTAAATAAGAACAGCTTTTATCAACAACATAAAGGGAAAGTCTATCTTGGAACACTGCAACTTTGTTACATTTTAGGGTTGATTGTGTTGTTTGATGATGACTTTTCGTATTTTCGCTTGGATAAATGGCCAAAAGTAGACATAATTTTGTGATATCAAGATTATTGCGGTGAAAAAAGAAATGCTGAAATAATATAGCAACCAGTAGGGCACTTTGGAGAGTGCAGAACTCTGCAAGGCCAAAGTCCTATCACACAATGTTGACGGAAGTGAAAAATAAGTTGTGTGTCTGCCCCGTGATTCCGATCAACTGATCACATAGCTTCCTTGGCAGAGGAAACAATCAATGTTAACAAATGCACATGCAAACCCAACAGCTGATTGCAGTTTGTCCAGACATGATCCTTGTTACGAGAATTGAAACGTAGGATTAGAGGAGGCAGAGTGAGTGGACACAGACAGAACTCCATGATTAGCTTATCATTACAAAATTACATAAGTGAAATCAATAATGGCTTGTAGCTTTCATCTGGATACGCATGACCTTTTCGTGGTCTTCTTCCAAGATGGAGCAGGCGTTACTAATGGCTGGAGCAGTGTTTTCTTCACCTCTCCCACATATAACACCTTGTCCGCAATAAACAGCTATCTAAAACATAGACGTTGGCCAGAACTCTTTAGACGACCATCCACAGGGGCTTAAGGGGGAAAGGGGACAAAGCTCTGTGAAAGAAAATAAACCAATAAAACTATTTCAACTGTGGAATACAGATTATCTGCACACAGTGTCGTGTTGAAACCTTGGTCTTCCTGTACCTGCTAGCCTTGCACTGCACAAAAGCAGACTGACTGCTGTGCCTCACACATCAGAAAAAAAGCCCCTTTTTTTCCTCACAATACGACCTTATTAAGGCGTCGAGTTGGAGAACAGTTTGATGCCAGTCTGTTAGACAAAGGTGTAGATGTGAAGAGACATTGATGCACTGAGGGAATGATGTAGTCAGACTTTTAGCCATGGGGAAGACAGGTAGACAGGCACCCTATGGGGTACTCATGCTGACTGGGTACCTGTTTCTCGGGGGACTTGTGGCATGTCGCCCCCCATTTGTATGATTCTACCTGAGTGCGAGTGGATGGTTGTCAATGTGGTATTGAATGGAGCTAGCAGCCCGTGTTCGGGTGTGTGTGTTTCCCACGCTGCCCGGCCGGGTCGATGGCTGGGGCTGGACGCTGTCGGAGGAGGGTGGGACAGGGAGACACAGGTCATAGCTTGAGGAGAGATAGACACTAGACAGGGATTGATTAGTTGGCCTGAACTTAGTCTGGTCCATTATCACAGATAAGTGGTTTAGAGGAGGGTTGGGTGGGTGCACAGTGTATCAGCTGAATCTGTCACTGTCAGTTGGAGAGCTGACACAATCTGCATGATGTCCTGTCTGTTTCATCCGATCCAACATATTCGCAAAATCTCCCGTCTTGGACTTTTATGCAAGAAAAACTGCCATTTTTTTTCTGAAATTGAGAAAAGCAGTTTTCAATTGATGACCATGCTTCTTTGAAATGGTGTAATGTAAATTAAAATAATTTTGTCAACTCACAGAAGGCCATGTAATCCTTCATTCAGTAAAGACATGAAAATAACAAATTGGAGTAACAAGATTTTCACCTGACAGCAATGTTTATTCTTCAAGGGGATTTGCTATTTCCATCCTCCCAGACTATTTGCTGCAGCCTCATATGTAGCGTAATGTAGTATAGAGGCAGTGTTTTTAGAGGAATCAGCTGGGAATTAGATAAGGAGGCTTTGAAACTTTGTCTTTTGAGAGAAGAGAATAAAGAAAAACAACTGTGACTCACTCGCTCATGTGGGGAAGTATTTTCATGATGTCTCCCTGTGTCACCCGTCTAAACATGGGAAGAAAGCAGCTGTATGACAGCGACACAGGAAATAGTAATGAAGGGCAGTTGAAGGATCACAACAGCTGCCAGTGTCCAAACGCTCCAAGCTAGTGTTTTCAGAAATCAGCTCAGAGGAGATCGTGAAAAAAAAACACTTGACATGTCTGTTTCACCCTGCAAGGTATTACTGTTTCATTTTAATATCTTGGTTTGAATTGGCTGCTCTGTTTTAACTGAATCTAATCTAGGTCAGGGCTAGTGTTGGGAATGAGGCTGTGTATTTTGGGGTTAAAAAAAAGAAAATTAATATAAAATCATAATGTCTGGCAGAAGTTATTAATCTTTTCCTCTGCCTGAGGCCAGGCCTGGCTCTGGCCCTGCTGTTGGCCGAGCTAGATGTGCTGTGAAGCAGCCAGCAGGTTTGTAAGTGACAACCACCACCACCACCCAAACCCCCGCCACCATATCGCCAAGCTTTGGTGGAGCCCCACATGGCACCCCTGTGCCATTTCCAAAATTGCGGTTGTTTCTCTAAAGCAGCGTTCTCACATTCTGTTGTGTGCACTACCAGTTTTCACTGCCTAATTTTACCCCCGCTCCCTTTGTGCTGCCCTACTCGCCCATGAATATGGGTTGGTGAATCAGCGATGCACACTAATGAAATCATTTGCTGTGATTGAGGATTTAGATGTAGCAGCAGTGGAATCGAACCTGCAATTTCTCCGGGGAGGAAAAAAAGGCAGGTGTGTTATTTTTTTCGCGAGGACCTCATTATACATTCATGACCACAAATCCCTCCTACTCTCCCACAAACGCTCAATTTATTTCGTACACAAGCACCAGAATCAGGTGTTCCAGTATGACAATGTACCTCTGAGTGATTGGATATGATATGAAGATTGCTATATGTGGTGAAAAGTTGTGTTTACCGTAGCGTCTAATACGACTGACCTCTTTTGCTGCCGCTCCAGTGAGATGGAATAACACGACAGTAATGTTATTTTGACCACAAAGTGAGCTGTTGGGCAGTGTAACCTGGATATGACCCAGTTTAGGGATGCCACGCAATAGTGAGGAGCATATAAATTCACACTTAGACTGTAATGATCATTCAGGGTAATGGCACTGTAAGTTAACCGGCAGGAGTCTCTCTTTGTAGCAAGTCATGTTTCAAACTGCTTTACTTTTCAAATGGTTCTGTAAACTAACAGATATACAAAAAGATTTGGTTTCCCATGGTTTCATATTTTTCTCTACTGGTTGCAGCTGATCTGAAAATCCTGTGTGGAAGCCAAAGGTGAGGGTTTGCATTAAAAATCCTGCTATCCTTCATTTCCTCAAGTATGTACTATAATTCCACTTAATCTGATGTTTGGAAATGTACTGTTGACAAGGTATTTACAGATTTATATATTTCCATAGGACCTATTTATATTTCTGTATTTATTTTAGACTCTCTTAATAAGTGATGTCATCACCATATCAAGTAAAGATAAGCAATGTTCACCAATTTGTGTGTATGTACAGAGTTCATAACATGTCCATGATTTTTAAGGAAACATGTCATTTGCATTGTATAATCTCTCTACTTTGGCGCGGTGCAGGAGTGGGGACATTTTCATTATATGATGCTACAGACCAAGACTTTCTTCCTGAAGGCTCAACTTTTTTTGTTCAGTGAAGGCAGTTACTGGTTCAACACTTCTTACAAGGACAACGCAACCTTTTTGGGAGGACAGTATTTTGACCGCTTTGCTATTGATCAATGGATATCTATTTTTTCTGCATTTAACACAGGAACTATGGGGGAAAAAGCAATAAGGGAATTGTACAGGTATGATGTGACTGGATGTGTACCTGCGGGACATTGCACTGACCCACATGACAGCCACACACACTGTAGCCGTGGCTTGTGTGGCGGTGAAAGGAACGAGGCAAAAAACTGCAATGTCGATAAGCACACATACTGGATGAAATAAAACGGTATAGAATAAAATATAAGGAACACCTGCCTGGAGTGTTTTTTTCTCTCTGTGAACATGCAGCATGCTCTCTTGCACTTCACAGAGTCGCTTAGACATAGCACGGTGCAATATGCGCACCTCTTTAGGGCATTCTGACACCATTTTTATTGAACATTTTGCCCACCTTTGTGTACAGCCGGGTGCAGGAAATGGGGAATTTGTGAGGCAACTCATTAATTTTTTCCCTTCATGTTGTGAGGTGTCAATAAGCAAAAGTCTTTTGCACGCTCACAGATGCACACAAAGAGCGGTCAAGAGACAGGTGAGGCTCCTCAATGCTGGAAATGTTGGCAGAGTGTAAAAAGAAGGACAGCCTGCGTCTGCCCCTGTGAGCACTCAGCCATCTGCTTCATTAGAATTCCCCCTTGAGGTAACCTTCCCTTCTCGAAGAGCAACTCATTGAAAGTGAAGGGCTTTGTTTTAGATTGTCTATTGTAATTACACATTATTCTCCTCCTCTGATGCCTGCCTGCTGAGAGGAGAGGAGCTGGCTTACAGATGCCTTCTCTGCATCTGATGGCGATACAAGAGCACACACAAGTGTGGTGGTAAAGGCTGCATGTCAGCCGCTGCTGCTACTGCCACGTGAGCCTCCTGTATGCTGCCTCAGTTTAGTTTTGTGCAGTGGGGCCAGATCAGCGAGGTCATGGTGACATCCTCGTGGTTGAGGTGGCTGTCTCTGTGCTGCCATAGAGGGACGACCAGCACTAATGCCTTCCTCTGCAGCATCTGGGATAATCTGCTCTAGTTCTCCTTGGGTCAAACTCAACAGTAATTAATCCTACCATTACCCTGCAGGCCTCAGGGTTAAAGCACTGTATATGCAAGTGTCTCAAGTTTTTTTTCTTTTCCAGATAGCCCCTTTAAACTCGACTCCAGGAGAAAGCCTCGACTTCTGCATAAATTAAAATGTTTAATAGCGACATTTAAGAGGGACATGGGGATTTGGGTGGATTTCAGGGAAACCGAATCCACCCAAAGTGTCCTGAAAGTCTAAGATCTGTACTCGGCAATAGTGGATCATTACGTGGAACGTTACATAAAAAGGCCCGTCATCTAGTTTTCACATCCTCTTTTTTTGCGTTTTCCATATCAGACTTTTGTACGTTTGTTTTTAAGGGAAATGCTTTTTACTTTTCCCCACATCTTCTCACGCTCAGAGCATACAGACCTGGCACTACATTCTTTTGGCAGCCCAGGGCAGAGAGCACTCAGAAACACACACAGTAACTACAGCACATCCGTATTAGTGCATTTTTTCCTCTAAAACCCTGCCGTCAAAGCCTTTTGACATCTGCCAGTTTGTTCACAAATATTGTCCAAATGCCAACTTTGCAATGCTCCAGCTTTTGGTGCGCATGGCTGAAAGTTTTCTTTTTGTGTCAATGTGTATGTGTGTTTCCATGCATGTGGGTGACTCTGTGTACTTGTGTATGCCTCCTGGGATTAAGTTCATGAAAGCATACGCATGGATAACATCAGAAAGATGGCCACAGGTTGCCAACCTGATGTCCCCACTCTGCCTCTTGCTCTGCCAACCCCCCGTCCAAAAAGCCCAGGTCCTCTGCTCGCTCCTTCCCTCCCTTGCTGAAATATCATGATGGTCAGAAATGGGCCATATGTGCCCTACTTAGAGGTACAGGAAAATGATGACAAAACAACTCAACTTTGTGTGGGTTAGTATTAGGAATAAAAGGCTGTTAAGGCCTTAGCTAATAGCTCCCATCAACAGGAGAAGACGTGAAATGTGATTAGCCCAGCGGTGAATGCACGTCTGTCAAATTGGATTTCCTTGTCCATGAGTTACATGGACTTTGAGGACACTCTATAATTCAGTGGTGGAAAGTAAGACTCAAATTTACTTAAGTACTATACTTAGGCACTATTGTTCATACAATTCTATTTCTCTACATTTGAGATGAGAAATTATACAATTTCTTCACTATATTTATTTCACAAGTTATAGATTATGATGTTTGATGTGAAAGCCCACACATATATGCTTATGAAATATAATTCATTGTCAAAGAAGAATTTCAAGATTAAACCAGCAGTTTTTGGCATTTACAACTACTCACAAAAAATCTGTGCTTAGCCGGAGCCAGATGAGTCCTTAAAACAGGGGTGTCAAACTGATCCAGTAAAGGGCCGCTGTGGCTGCAGGTTTTTGTTCCAACCAAGAAGAAGCACACCTGAATCCAATCATTCTAATCACCTGAACTGTCCTCACTCAGCTGATTAATTATCAGTATCACCTGTGCTCTTGCTATGTTTGGACATATTATGCTGTATTATGTTGTGTGAGTATAAAAGGGCGAATTTTAGCATTTGTAAGCATTTTAGAGTGATAATTTTTTGACAAAAATCAATATTTGGACATCCTATAATAAGGTGTATTTCATTTGACATTTTTAGATATAATATAGTATGCCATTTTTTTTTCAGTTTTGGACATACTATAATATAGTGTTTGTTTCATATTTTTGGATATACTATACTATTACCCAGGTCCAACAGCATTTAAAAAATTTTTTGGTGAACTACACTATGACCAATTTTGGACATACTATAATTTGTTTTTTTGTCATCTAGAACAGGGGTTTCAAACTGATCCAGGAAAGGGCAGAGTGGCAGAAGCACACCTGAATCCAATCATTCAATCAGCTGAACTGTCTTCACTCAGTTGATTATCAGTATCACCTGTGCTCCTGCTTGGTTGGAACAGAAACCTGCAGCCACTCAGCCCTTTACTGGATCAGTTTGACACCCCTGCCTTAAAAGATCCATCAAAGAGACATTTCATCTCTATACTTTTTTTTGTGTGGCATTTTCATACTTTATTGACGGTGACAGAGTGAAGGAAGGGAGAGACAGAGGGGAAGACATGTGGCATAGCCCTCAGGCTGATTTGAACCCGGGTCCGCCGCAGTATGCGCCCTATCAGTGTGAGCCACCCCCACCTCTATAACATAGGTTCACTTTGAGGCCCTGACCACATATCACAAAAGGCAAAGGTTTGCGTAGAAGAACTTCAGTTTTTGTCTGTCCACTCCCACTGATCACCTGATGACCTCAATTGGTGGCTGTGCCTCCATCCACACAGAGGTGTCAATGCCATCCCCAGCTCCTTCTGTCCCAACAGATCCTCATGCAAGGGTTTGCATGATATCTTATATACAATGTTTTGTAATGCAAGCAATAACTATTCTATTCATAGTTGTGAAACGTAGCACTGGCACTGTTTTTAACCTGTTACAATCAGTTTTAAACATTTGGTTAATGTCACATTGAAGTTCTTGGTTAATTTTAGGAAAAGAATAATGGATTTTGTTTAAATACAAACTTATATGTGTTATCCTGTGACATAGTTACACACAGAAGATCACTTATAACTTAACTCCTGTACGTAACTTAACTTAACATAATCTGGTTTTGACAGGGGTCACAAACATTGGTCTCCAGTGCGTTAATCACTCTTTATACTATGTCACTGAACTTCCTCCTTTGATCCTGTCATAGTTACTGTGGCCACTAGAGACCACTGCCGAACAACAAATGTCGGTATGGGCTGTAATCATAGGCTGTATAAAAAACATTGTCAACATTGTTACAGTGATGTCACCAAAGGTTTGTGGACTCCGGTTTTGAAGTCTCGAGTTTGGAATTTTGGCAGAGGCCATCTTGGTTTTGGACATCCCCATATTGATTCCTTTGCAACTAGAAGGTGCAAAAATGCTCGGGAGCTGGACTGACAATATGTCATCAGATAACGCTAGTGTTAGTTAGCTAGCTTTGTTAACAAGGGAAAATCAAGATTAAAAATGAACAGTGACTAAAATGTTTGTTAAATTTGGGGAACTGAAAACACACTGAATGAGTAAAGGTTCAAAGTTGAAAACACAGTGTGCTGTTGTAGTGACCCTTCAATCATAGATAGTCCCAACACTAAATCGTCTATGCAATACTTTGCATACTCTATTGGGACCATAATTTACAAAATTAACATGATGCTTCATTGAAGAAGGCTTAAAACTGAGACTGAGAGCAAGAACATTTACTGAAATAATAAATAAAGTGAGAGAGCAGGCTCTTTTTTTGCTGTTGTCTTACACACAGAGGGACTTCTTTTTGCAACCACTGGAGTCGCCCCCTGCTGGCCATTAGACAGAATACAGGTTTAAGTCACTTCCGCATTGGCTTCACTTTTCAGGCCCAGAGGTTGCTGCTTGGTCAGAGTAAGCTGCACCTCCTGACTCAGCATTATGTGGGTTGTATAGAAAGATTTAGAGCATTAATTTTCGTAGGTTTAAGTGCAAACATGGCAAAGTTGCTTCAGTGCCTTATATAGTAAACTGTGCCATTGGGATGTGATTGGTTTCAAATCAAGATTTGAATCAGAAAAAAAAATGTTTTTGATTTATGTCCTGTACATTAATTAAGTTAAGGATCTGACTACTTCCCCTACCCTTGTTATGTTCATATTGTGCATTTATTGTAATGTACACTGAAAGAATAACACATAATATCCTCTCCTTTTTAACCTTTTCTGGTCAATTCTCTGTTATCCGATTAATGTTAATCTGAACTGAGAGAGACAGACTTTGATGTGGTGATGTGCTGCCTTGAGCTGCGACCTCTCTGTGATATGTCAACACGAGAACCAGCAGCTCAAGTTGTCACCCTGCCATCTGCTAACACTCCGTCCTAAATGTCCGTTTCTAAGCACAGCCAATCCCCCCTCCAGACGAACCCTCGGAGGCTGATACACTTAGCTGCCTATTTCTGACTAGGGACTAAGCAATCCATCTTGCAATGCTCATAAAATGTTTAAATACTGTTTATTGAATCGGCCCTTAAGATTGAATTGCAATTCGAAAATGTGATACCCGCTATTTCCAAACTATGACCTCTACACTCTGCTTAACTGATGGCTGGCATGACAGAAATATATTCCACAGGATATTTTGGGGCTTTTTATTTAAAGAAGAGTGATGTTTAGTGATGGCTTTCCAAATGCTGAACAGTAAGCTGATAACATTTTCTCTCCACAACAAACAACATTTTGCAAACAAACCAAATACATTTTAATATATGAGCATGCTATATAATTCAGTGGATGATTCCTGCATATTTCATAAAACCTCTCTCTTCTAAAAATAAGAAAAGAAACCCAGAGGAACTCATTTAAAAGAGAGGAAAATACCATTTTCTTATTTTTAGCAAAGATAATCCTCCATGACTGGTGATCCCTGCAATACCATCCTCCTCCACTTCCTC